>OZ026620.1:81922298-82104798 GCA_964020975.1 Hermodice carunculata | reverse complement strand
CTTACATTCACCTTTACTATGGATGTAGACAACTACAGATCAATTACATTGGCGCGACTGTGTACTGAAAATTATGCGTGCTGGAAAGACGTTTTTCAAAGAGTTTAGACACGGAAGATTTGCCACAAAATTTCATCGGTATTTCTCTGCAAACAATACAGAGACTGGCACTTTCTCTGGATTGTGGTTCTTCTGGCAAATGACCGATTATACCTCGCCGTCAATTTTTAAGAGTATCTGGACAGCGAATTTGGACCAAAAACAAAAAACAAAAAAAACAACAACAACATACGTGCAGTATATATAGAATCTCTATGCATCCCACCATAACAAATAGGAAAAATCTGAGATAGTTGTGAAAAAGTGTTATTTTAAATCGAGTTTGACCTCATCAGCAGAACACATGTTAGAGTCTGTTGTCTTTGCACGAGACATTCTGTGTCCTGCCTGCAAAACGTTAATACTCTCTGTCCGTAAAGCAAAATGGAGTTCTCTGTCAGAATGTTTATTTTCAAGATGTTTAACACCAACGTGTTCAAGTGCAACTTCGGCTTGCAGAATACGCGTCAATCCGCGTTGCCTCTCAAGTAGAATGTATTTCATTTATTAGAGCGGGGAAATGATTTATATACAAAGGGTTTACTTGTATGACTGTCTGACTGTTGTTAAAAAGTAACACACATGTCAGCACTATTTGCAAGAAGAGTGTGACACCCAAGCTCTTTGAACAGTTTGTTATGATCAAAATTAAATTTGCTCGTTTCGTGTTAGGTTCTTCCTTAGAATCCATTAACCCATAAGCAAAGGACACAAATGAGGTTAGTCAGCATATCAGTCCAGTCAGCTTAGCCGCCCATCTGAGCCGGTCTGAACCGGTCTGATGCTTGTCGATGCTTGGAGTTGAATTTTGCCATCAGTTGTTTTTCACAGCTCGCTGCTACTAAGCTTTGCATCGTCTTCACTGGATGCATATACTTCATCCGGGAGCCTGGTCCAATAAGTTTGCAATCAGCCTTCCTCCTTGGCCAGCTGGCGGCCAATGCCTTCATCTAAGAACTACTAACATGGGACTGTACCACACGCACAAGCGAAATTTTCTATGTTGTAATTATCTTCTTCATCCTGTACGATTCTAAAAAGAAAGCGTCAAAGCTTGTCTCTGAAAAAATACTGATTGAATTTATAATGCATGGGACTACAAACGCATTTAAAAAGTTTAATAATCTACCACAGGTCAAATCAGAAAGGCCAGAGTTCACTGAATCTGGAATGGTTTCTACTAGGTTTGGCAGTATATTGTCTTTCACATACGCACACATATCACACTTTTCTTTCATGTTTAAAATAACACATAATCATTTGTAACCAAAGTTGTCAACATTCGACACTTGTGTCCCGCATGTTTTATAAATTCTATCTCACCTCCAAATGACCAATGCTAGCCTAGCGATGAATTTTTGCTTGTGTCCCTGCAGTCTGGTAATGATAATCATTAATGATAATGTATGGCCATACGTGAAATGAGGTTTATTGACTGCACCACATACAATTTGTAGCAATTATTCATACAAGTAACAGATACAAACAGTGCATTAAACATACAGATTACGTAATACGAAACACCACAATACAGCGGAAGAAAGCAATACAGAGAGAAAAAAATGTCATGCAAGTAACAGATACAAACAGTGCATTAAACACACAAATTACACGATACCAAACACCAGAATACAACAGAAGAAAACAACACCGAAAGAAAAAAATCTAAACATAAATACAATTGACCAAGAGCTGCTCGCACTCGGTATAAGAGGTGCTATTCACTCTGCATTAAAGTTATCAAAAGGGATTTCTGGCGTATTGCAATACTGTGTCTCAAAAATATTTCGAACATTGATATTGATTCTGTCCCTTCCAACTTCATTTTATATGTAAACATATTTTGATCACTGAATGATGCCGTGTCAACGGAAACGTTATGTATCTTTTTCAGAAAATGTTGTTTTGGTACATTGTTTAAGGATGGTTCAACATTATCATCATTTTTGAATTAGTACTTAGGGTACTAAATTTCATGACCCACCCATCCCCACCCTCACCCTGAAATTAGTACTATAAAAATTACGATTTTCCCCAAAATCGTAGCAAAATTGCACAAAACAGGCCAAAATATGGAACATCATTTTCCATATTCTGTGAAAGTGTACGGACCCATTTAACCCCCTCCCCTCTAGCGTACTGTAATTACTGATGACAAATGATGCAAATGTAAACCATCCCTTACAAGAAGTAACAATATGACATTTGTCTTCAATATTTTCACAGAGGGAACAACGTTTTTAATTTACAGGAAGTTTGGCTGGCCTTCTGTGTCTTCCAGTTTCTATATATTGTATGCGCTTATTCGTAATTTATTAACATTTTCGCGAATATCAATATTTTTGTTACTTCTAGATACCAGTAGTTTCACGTCAGTTTTGAGTAATTTGTTGGTTCTTAACTTAGAATCGTCAGTTTGCCGGATAAAATCTTGTTGCCCATGACTTTGGCATTTCTTGGTTATTTGTTTCCTAGAGATAGAGGACTGATAATCGCAGCAATACATTTCATGACCGTTCCAAAGCTCTTTGAAGCCTCTTGCATGCAGAGTATCTTTAACTGACTTAAGCCAGCTAGATTGATTTGTTACAGACATCTCCGCATGGCATTTGTAGGCACTGAAAAGTAACGAATTTTGATCCATATTCATAACTCGAAGCCAATTTTTACAGACAAGTGTCATTACTTTTAGCGATAAAAGATTTTTCTGCTGTTCACCATATACGGCAATGTTACTTGCTTTGCGATGTGCACCAAAACGATACTTCAGAAATCGCATGTTGAGTGTGTTTTTAAATATGTTTTGGTTTCCTGCAAAATTGTCTTGTGCTAAATTTTGGATGGTATAACGTGGGCACGTGAAAGAGCCGAGAAATATACTTAGCGACGCAGGCATGATCGAGGACCTTTTTCTCTATGAATGAAAATTGCATCTATAGTTACCGTCAATAAAATACATTGGTAATCATGATCAATGAGCAACTGTAAGAAACATCCACAGCCAAAAAGTCACTGAAGTCTTTTTACTGATGATGTTCAAAAGAAAACCTTCAGTCACCATGAAGAGCATACCACACTGACAAATAACACCTATTAATGTAATCAATGCACATCTTATGCAGCTATGATTAATGTAGGGTTCCTGTTTTCACGTGAAAGCTTCCTGTTAATGTTCTGTATACTCAGCGTGCTTAGATGTAGGCAATGGGGATAAAGGAATTTTCACGTTGACGTACATGTTTATATAGGTCTGTGTTTGAAATTCGTAATTTTAATATTTTTAGGGTTCTGTAAAGCCGAGAGTATGTTGAGAGGATGTGCTCAACAACCACAGCCAATGCCCCAATACGTACTGTTAGTATTGACGCAAATGCATCAATATATATGTATATATATATATATATATGTATGTATGTATGTGTGTGTGTGTGTGTAATGAAAAAGAATATATTTGTAGTTTATGATAATATGATGATACCACACATTAATCATTTCAGTTACAGTTTTTATGCATCAACACTTAAAAAGCATCATAAACACAATCTCAGGAGCATGTTATAAATACTGAATTACTGTTACTGGATGACAACATAACCATCATCACCATCGTCATCATCAGATAACGCATTCTTTTAGAACAATTAGAACTAACACATCCGTCAAATACCTTGATTGAATAACTAATAAAGTTATTTTATAATAGTATTCAACAATTTTTAAAAGATCTCTCGGCGCCAGATTCTGCGTTTGGGCGACAGACTGTGGCAGCCAGCAGCAGAAAGCATTAGCCAGTGGCACAGAGCGTTAGTCGGCAGGACTGCTGCCGACTAAGGTCTAAATCTGACTGCGGCCAAAGTCCAATAGACACCTTTAATGTGTTTCAAAAGTAGTAACACAAGTATAATGAACCCCCACTAAGCTAACAACGGCAGATACTTAAATGTGTGGCATTGGCGGAAATTACTAAACCAGTGGTATTTGTTGCATTATGACAATATAACGTCATGATCATGATGTTGATCAAATCTTTAATCCCTTCATTTTAGCAAATCCAAACAAACTTTTAGGATGGTGATTTGTGATGAGCTCAAGCTTTGGATTAGAATAGAACAGCTAGTGAATACTCTCTTTGAACATGGTACAATTGCATCATGTGGCAGATACTACGAAATGAGTTTGCAGCAAGAGTGTTTTTCGGTTACAGGTTGAAGATAATTTCGTCTGCACCACCACCATCCTCAAACAAGAGTGCTCTGTAAACAGCCTATGCTCAGCTGACCTAGACATCTAACACACTTGCTGCTCTGTGAACTTGGGATAGGATCAAGGTCACCCATGTACTGAGTAAGTCCGACCTGTATAGAAGAACACTAACATGTGTAACATCAAGGTCCGAGTTCAAATAGTTCTCAAGTTATAGTGAAGAGTAAAAACTCATTTATGTTGCACTGTGACTCCAGGAGCGATGTCAAGGTTACTCATGCACAGTGTAAGCAATACCTTCATAGAGAAACGTTAACATGTGCCACGGCTAGGGCCTAACTGAAAACAGATCTCAAGTTAGCAAGTGAACAGTAAATTTCGTGTTAGTTGTCCTGTGATCTTGGGAATGAGGTCAAGGTCCAAACATCCCTAGAGGATGAACATTTGCACAAAATAGGTAGACACTTATAAAAGGTACATCCCTACCAAGAGGTTTTGTCTGAGGTCGGTTACGTGACTGTTGGTGTCCCACAGGGTTCAATTTTGGGACCTATACTGTTTATACTTTTTATTAATGACCTGCCAGCATGTCTTGAACACTCTACACTGTATATATATATATATATGCAGACGACAGCAGTGCAGAAGTATGTTGACTTTCAGCTCAAGATATTAAAGCCAAGTTGACGGAAGATTTTATTAATGTACAAAATTGGATGTACAGGAACAAACTGACATTGAATGTTGAAAAAACAAAATCCAGTGATCAGTTCTATGAAAAAAGTTACTTCCACTACTAAATTAAACATTGATGCTGGGGGCAAAAAATTGAACAGGTGCAAACAACAAAATTGCTTGGTTATCAAATTGACTCCAATCTCAGTTGCCCCCCCCCCCCCCCGCATGAGACAGTATGCAAGAAGGTATCTCAAAGGGCAGGTGTTCTTGAATTAATTCGGCATTTTATTCCAAAAGATGTTGCAGTCGACCTTTTTAATGTAATTTAATTGGTCCTACCACACATGGACTTTTGTTCCACTGTTTGGGGTCGTCCTTCCAATTAAATTTATACAGAATATATCACCAAATTACAGAAGCAGGCGGCACATATAATTCTCCAGTGCAGCATTTTAGATTTTTCCAGCCAGGAGCTTTTAAAAAAAAATAAATGGATGCCTTTCTATGAGCGAGTGAGCTTTAAAAGAAGTGTACTAATGCACAAGTGTCTAAATGGTTTGGTGCCGACGTATCTGTGTAACTTTAGGTCACTCTCACAGCAACACACCTATGGTACAAGAAGTGCTAGCCGCAACGATTTAATTACCACCAAAGCAAGGCTCACAAACTACACTCGCAGTTTTAGGTATGATGGTGAAAGGCTTTGGAATGCCCTTCAGCAAAATCTGTTGATACATTCAAATCTTTATACTGTAAGAGGTACCTGCAGAACTTTTTAATCAAAATGTGGTTTGATACATTATGCTTGTTGTCATTGGCATAACGGAAACAGGTAATTGCTGGAAGCTGATGGGACACAATTTTTATATTAATTTATTTCGTGTTTTTACTGTACTTTGTAAATATTGCTATATCTTTTGTATATTTGCTCTCCAGCTGGGCCATGATTAGAACCAGCGGGTATCCGCTAATCGTGTATTATCTATCTATCTATCTATCTATCTATCTATCTATCTATCTATCTATCTATCTATCTATCTATCTATCTATCTGTATGTCTGTCTGTCTGTCTGTCCGTCTATCTATCAGTTTGGCACAAATAAGGCCAAATTCTTTTAGGTTTAACCATGTCAAGAAATTCCCATGTTAAACTTTCATATTCAAACTTTTTTTTTTAATTTTTGAAAAAAAAAATCATGACATAAAAATTCACTGGAGCATAACCATTCGAACAAACTTTGCAGAGACCCACCCAAGGTATATTGCCACCAAGTTTGAAGTGAATCTGGCCAGCAGTTACGGAAAAGAAGTCGAAAATGTGAATTAGCATTCAAATGCCCATTGAAATACATAGTAATCAATAGGAAAGGTGCTTTTACCGATATGTACCCGAATTGAAAAATTCATTAAATCTGATGGACAGTTTCTTCAGGGAAGTCCAAAATGTGAATTACCAATACAATGTCCATTGACTTGCATAGAATGCAATACAAAAAAGGTGCATTTACCGATAAGTAACCGAATTTTAAAAAGGTGTTAAAAATCAGGAATCCGCAGCAGTGCTACCTTGTGAACATCTTTGCTTGACCCTTCAACAAGGAACGTATTCACACAGTTTCAAATTAATCTGAGAGACGGTTCTGGAGAAGAAGTGGCAGGTAACGAAAGCAGACACAAATTCAAAAAAAAAAAATGAAAAAAATGCAGCACCACTTGGTGAACAAACTAAGAACTAGGAGCCCCTAGGAGAGTTCTTATGTAATATCAAAGCACTTGGATTGGCGTTTGCGGAGAAGAGATTTTGTAAGATTCGTCCAACAAAGAAAAAAAATCATTATTTTTTTTAAAAAATCACTGGAGCATGACCATTTCAATAAACCAGGTAGAAACCCACCCAGGGTACATTGTCACCAAGTTTGAAGTCAATCTGGATGACGATTTTGGAGAGGAATTCGAAAATGTGAATTCGCATCATGATGCCCATTGACTCGCATAGCAATCAATAGGAAAGATGCATTCACCGATAAGAAAAAATCGTTAAAAATCAGGAATTCACAGCACTGCCACTTAGCACACAAGTGCGTTTGACCCTTCCACAAGGAACATATCCACCAAATTTCAGCTGATTCTGAGTGAAGCTTCTGCAGAGGAAGTCCAAAGTAGCAAAAACGCACAAAAATCATAAAAAAATAGAAGATAATCGCAGTGCCACCTGCTGAACAGATTCAAAACTTGGAGTCACCGGGAGTGTCCCTGTGCCATATCACAGCAATTGGGTGAGTGGCTTGGGAGAAGAAGATTGTTTAATATTTTCCCCCAAAAAGAACAAAACAATTCATTAAAAATCCAAAAAATCACTGGAGTTTAACCATTTGAACAAACTTGGTAGAGACCTACCCAAGGCACATCCCCACAAAGTTTGAAGTGAATCTGACTGACGTTTTTTGAGAAGAAGTCGAAAGTGTGAATTGTGGACAACGAACAGATGATGGACGATGGACATCTCCTTTGAAACTTAAAAGTTTCATACACTATTCCACCATACCGACACTAGTATAAACAGGTAAATAGTTATACAAAGTGTAGTCATCAAAGTGTTTATGGCTAGTCATAACATAAGCTCAGCTGCCTGACAAGTCAGCTGAGCTAAAAAGATAGAGAAAGACGTTTTTACTGTATCTGCCGTTGACAATATGTATCACAAACCCTCTAGTACAATTACCACATCATCTTTTCCTGAAACAAATATTATTCTGTTTCATAACCACAACAACAAAGTATCCCAAAAAAGATTCTAACTTTTGGCAAACAAAGTAAAGAAAATATCATAACCAACTTAACTGTGTCATTCACAAATGCAGTTCAACAATATCGGGGAAATATATGTATTTCCTTGCGTCATTGCCTTATTTGCCTCTCCTGATCAATGTGTATTATATGTGAAGCAAGCGTATGGGAGGAATGAACAGGTTCACTTTCCTCAGGTGACTGATTGATTTGTAGAGGTCACTAAGTTAGCTTACCATGCAGCTGAAAAAGGAAATTGTGAACTTTAGGTTTATATGTCTGCTTTTTGTCCATTCTTCAGGAATAATGTGCATGATATTGCTTCCATCAAACATGCAATTGATTAGGTAAAGATGGCCATTAAATATCTAAACCAACCACAATTCTCAGTGATAACAGCTGCTGGTATCTACTGCTTTGGCTGAGAGGATGCAATGGGCTTGTCCAACAGAGTATGGAAACGTTGCCATCATGGTTGGCATTTGCAAGTAGAGATAGCTGTTCTCAAGAGAGTAGGGATTATTCTGATGTGCACTGGGTGGACAGTTATGATTAAAGATCAGGTATTGCCCCCTGAACAATAGCTTAATCATTTGGCAGGGCAAAAGATATTGCCCATACCCATACAGCTCACAAAATTACAGCCTGTGCATTGTAAAATGTCATACCTGAAGCCTTCACGGAGGACAAAGAACACAGATTCTACATGATATTCCTGATGATATTGAAGAACGACATTAGTCCTGACTTGTTTCACATCAATGTTTCTGTGGCATTGAAATATTAACCTTGAGATTGAGCAGCCGGTTCTCCTTTTTCAATGCTCATCGTACAAAGGAAATTGTGATGTTATATGAGAGGTTACTGACAAACATGGTGCCATCATTCCTTGCATGTGGCAACGTTCATTACTACAGATTGCTCTTCATCCATCCAGATGACATGTAAAAAGGGAAAGATTCATATAGAGGTGAAAAGCAATTCCACAAAAAAACTTGGTGGTTCATGAATCAAACACGGTATTTTTAAGCAATATATCCAGGGCACAAGCAGCAATATGCTTTTGTTGAAGCAAATGGTGAAACTATTAAAATCTCTATACATTATTGTGATGGATCACAACTATGCAAAAAGTAAACTGGTTAGTCCAAGAGTATAATGCTGCTTAACAAGGCTACCAATAAATCAAAACAAAACCCCATAGAGACATTGCAAAGGCCCCCCATATTTTTGCAAACGGTAAAGGGATCTGTCTACTACCGTTGTCGAGATAGGTGAACCTTTCAAGGGAACACTAAAGCAACTGAAAACCTTAGAATCAATACTGATAACAGATGCTGAGTCTCTCAACAGATATAGGAAAAGATGTAAAGCATAGCTGGAATGCTTTGGAGATAATCTTGTGAGGTGGCGGCTGTAAAGCTGCCATTCTTCAGTAACACTGGTTTGCTCACTTCAAAATCTTGCATTACTTTCAGCTTAAAAAATTGATGAACTCTCTCTCTCTCTCTCTGTCTCTCTCTCTCTCTCTCTCTCTCTCTCTCTCTCTCTCTCCCTCTCTTCTATTCACACACACACACACACATACATATCAGTGAGCGGTTTATCTCTAATTGAACTATGTAGGTCGAACCCAGCCTCGTTCTGGTTTCAGTTGAGGCTGTTGTTTCCTTTGTGGCATGTGGATAGTATGCCGTCTCATTGCTGCTCACACATGGTCACTTTCAACTGCCAGAATTCACTGTCCTGGTTCACCCTATCATTTCCCAGTTGTGTGCATAATGTTGCCAAAGAACAGTTCTGTCAAATGAACAAATTGTTTGGATAAGAATTCCAGTGTACTTAGACACGTGGGGGATCTACCAAGACAGACTCAGTATGGGAGGGGCCTTCCCATGCATTTGAATTAGGTTACAGGCAGGTCCATTGCTCTTACACCAAATTTGTCACCTCTGATTGACAGGTCATTTCCTTAGCTTTCTGCAGATATATATATGTATAAGGGTTAGATCACAAGCAAACGTGCAGGATTGGCTGCAAGTGAGGCATGTCAGATCACCCGGCCAACCTTGATTAATGAATGACAAGCGTCACCAGGATCCCAGTCACTTAGAGACTGTTTATTGACACAGATTAGAGCTATCTGGTGTCACTTGGGTGTAAATTGGTTCATTTCAAGTGAAAACATATGTTTCCTGGTCGAATTTTGGTACTACAGAGGAGCCGCTGATGACAAGGGAGAGGTCACTTACTAATTAAGTTACTGCTGGGTCCACTGCACAAAGACACATATTTTCCTTTTCATGTCCTTCTGGATGCCTTGTCAAAAAAAACCATGTCAAACTTTGAGCTCTAATTTGTGCCATTAAGCCAGAAACAAAGATTTTGTTTGCATCACTGTCTGTGATCAACAACCATCAACAGAGGCCATATAGGTCACGTGACCACCATAGCGCCTGCTCATTGGTTGCTGGCCAACTCCTGTCATCTGCTGTAGGTACTAGCATGATGAGAAAGTGATTGAAGTACCATAAAGTTTGTATTGTGGCAATTTCTTAATTCTGACAGGAAATACCAAATGAAAGTATACAGGAACCTTCAGAACAGTCCATTCTTACAGCTTTTGAAGGAATATATGTGAAATTCAGGATAAAAAGTCAGATTTTCTTCAATTTGGTGTGGTGAATATATTACCAAATTCTTGCCGTTCATTCAAGAGTATGTCTTAATTTCTGAACTTACAATGCAACTCAATTGCTTCATCATTCATAATATTGCTGAAAACAAATAAACAAACTAACTAACTAACCTGTACCTCCCTTCAATAAAATTAATATGACAATGCTGGCAGTGACTGTTCCTTGTCATTTTGTTGAAGTTTCATGAGACACATCCACCTCTGTACATCATTTTGAATCTTACACTTTTGTCAAAGTGAAGTTGCGCGTGAGATGGGTATTTTTTGTGCCTTTACTTGTAACATTTGTTTACATACATTATATGACAACGCTTTTGTGGACAAGACAGATGGACAATGATATTAACACTGACCTTATTCAGGCTATGTGTAGCTGCTATCCTGGGAATGCAGACTACAACTCCCAACTCTAAAAGAGGTGTATCTGATCAACATTGGCAAACAAACTTTGTAACTTTTAAGAAAAGTACATGTTAATTCATGACAAAGTATTGCAATCCCATGCGTTAGGGCAATAGCCTATGTGCTATGTGTGAGTGCAGTGTCCACTCTAGCAGATGCCACTGCCAGCACCCCGTGTCATGTTGCCCAAGTGAAAGCGAGGCCAGCCTTATCTTGAGCTGGGGTATCAATTACAAATATCCCACATAAACTGCTCACTGTATATATATATATACTACTAGTATACATATACATATACATATAAACACATACATATAACTAGATATAAATATGGAATTGTTACTGCCTTAAGGATATGCTCAGATTTGAACAAAATATTCTTGCGAAGTTATATGAATCTGGAGATATTATCATGGTAGCGGATTTCATCACAGATACTGAACTTTGAGTTCAGTCAAAATCATTTTTATCTGATCAGTCTCAAACCCACTAAGTATAGATATGAATTTCAAACATTCCCCTATCATAGTGATAATCGCCAGGATTATGCCATAATTACTCACGTGCGATTTTGCAAAAATTCACGTGCGATTTTGTACAAAACGAAACTGGCGTAACCTCGTCAGGCTTATACGAGTACAATCACAACGCAAAAGTTGTGCATCAGAATAAAGCTGTAGGCTTTTTCCTATGCTTACTTCCGTCATGCTGAACAGATGTGTTGACCGTTTGTGCCTGTATATGGAGGTTTTGCCAAAGAAATATTGCATAGGCTGAAAAAAGGGAATGTCGTGCATGCACCGTAATAACATCTTTTCTTTACGTCGCATGCTGTCTGTTCGAAATTCGATCCCACTCACAAGCGCCGCTGCGGCAAGACATGCTTGGGTGAATTGACGTTATGGCGTGTTTCCTTTGGGCAGCAAGCGTCTTACTAGGTATCCTGTCAGTATACATTGATCCGTCAATTGCATTATTTTCGTGTTAGTTAGTGATATCAAGTAGGTTTGCCTAGGACCATGGTAAACTCTTAACTGTTCGGAATTTGATCCCCATAGACTATGAACCTCAATATAACTGCCAGCAAACCCTTTTACCCATTTTTTAAATATTTAGTAGTCACACTTTTACAATACTTTGAATGTAAAATTTTCACAAACTTGATTTTGGCATATTTGCACTCACACTTAAAACAGAGATACAGTTAGCTTTATCATAAATATGGGAAAAGCATCCCTGAAAAAAAATATTAACCTTGATAGCCAGTCAGTTTGGATTGAGTTAATAAAAAGTTTTCCTCAAAAGCTGGTACAAAATTTAGTTTCTCAGAAAAAATATGCATGTGGGATAATGCCCATGTAATTTGAAACAGCTAAATATATTTCCAGAAATCTACCTACCTAGTCAGCACTGTATGAAAGGTTAGCAAGGATAACAATGAGGCTGTAACAGTTACCGTGAACTGGGTGAGCTCTGCAGGGGTTATCACTAGTGAGCTGAATGTCCTGTGAAAGCTTAACTCAGTAAGTGATAATCACAGCTAAAGTCGTTTACTCATTACTGTTAAACAAATAATGTCTAAAAGATTCAAATTCGTCATGAAGATACCTTGCATTCAAATACCAGCAAGCCTAGTCTAACGCAAGGAGTAGTCTTAGTCAACAGTTTTCCTAGGGGCGCGTAGCGCGCATTGCATACAAAGTGTCCCAGGGGAAGCTGTTGACTCAATCATAAGTCAGCCCTTTAAAGGTTATGGGTGATTTTTAGTTATTAGGATAGGCATCCACAACGGTCACGGACACACTGCTGGTAACACATTCTGATGCTGTGGATCAACATCCTGACCAGCCTCTTGGATACATTGACACAGGATTTTAAAAAGATAGCGTCATAGGTCTGAATAATATGAGCCATCTTCTGGGGAATACATTTTTCTTGACGTGGCTTTATATATGCTCAATGGGATAAAGGTCACTGAAGCAAGTTGGCCATTTCATAACCTCATCATCTTTGCTGGCCAAGGGTTCACTCACTGTAGGCTTGCATTGTACTGCATAAGGATATAATTCTCGCCAATGGAACCAGCATATGGCACAACACGAGGCAGCATTATCTGTGTGATATAACGTGTAGCAGTCATAGTGCCATTCGTAAAGACAGAGTCTGTTTTCCCGTTTGTTGAGATTCCCACCCTGACCATGGTGCTATCGCCGTCAGAAGCAACCAACTGTGGACTGTACAGTGATAAAATGTCTTGGAGCAGCAATGAAGCAAAAGGTCATCACCCTTCCATGATTCTAGAAAGTCGTGGAGCTGCAATAAAGCAAGAAGTAATTGCTAATCCAGCATGATAGACGGTTGTCAAGTAGCAATAAAGCAAATGTTGATTGCCCACCCAGGGTGTTAGAAAGTGTTAACGTAGCAATGAAGCAAAAAATGAATGTCCATCCAGGATGATAAAAAGTCCTGTGCCTACCAAACTTGAATGCTCTCAATTTTTTTAAGTCGGTCCAACACTGCTTGAAAGGAAAAGAAAAATTTATTTGCTCCAAACCTGGAAAAAAATTTCCTGGCATGGAATCACAGAGTCTTTTGTGAGACTAAGTAGATTCCAGGGTCTGAATATGAAAGCATTAGGTATGAACCAGTGAGAGTTGATATATTTTCCTGTGACACATCTTCAGGTATGAGGAATGTTGATTGGACTAGGAAGGCTCTGTGTACTCAAGATTATAAATGATACAACACCGTGCCACTGGCAGGCCTAGCTGCGCATTTAGTGCCGGTGGTCCAAGCCATGTTGCATGAAAAATCACACCAGCTAACTAGGCATTTTTTTTAATATGTTTTATTGAGCCAAGATATTACAAGTTTACATTGGTGTATAATAATTCATATTAAATACAGAGACAGGTACCAACCTACTACAAGCTTACATTGGTGTATCACAGTTAATTATAAAATGTTAAACATTGAATGAAGTACCAAACCCTTACAGGCTTACATTGGTGTGTCCCAGTTCACACTTATTACAGAGTCAAGTACCAACATATTACAGGCTTGCATTGGTGTTCCATATTTCACATTAACTACAGAGGCAGGTACCAACATATTACAAGCTTATATTGATGGATCATAGTTCATACTGAATACAGTGTCAAGTGCGTCACATTTGTGACATGCCACAAGGCTACAGATTTACATAACCATACTGAATAGGTAATTCACTATGAAAAAACCAGGTGGGGGGTGTTTGCACTTTTTCGCATGTGTTTTATAGTTTTTTATTCTTTTCGGCAAGATAATGTCTTTTTCAATGTACTTGCTAAGAAGGTAAGGATAGCCTTGTAACACAGGGTGTCTTTTTTCTACTCCAAAAAAATATATACTGCATTTCAACACCAAAAATCATATTTATGTAACCTAAGGATTCAATATGAATTCCTAATAAAATTTTCTCACACGTAAATTAAGTAATTCCAGTAAATTGTTCTAACCATGTTTTTAGTTGACCAGTAAATCTCTGAGTGATTAGGCATTTCCAAAATATGTGAACGAATGACTCTTTTCAAGCTCGACAGAATGCACATTCATGAGATTCCACAATTCCTATTTTAAACAAGAACGTGTTTGTTTTTAAACATTTATGTAGAAAACGAGTTAAGTTTCACTTGTAAAATTTCTATTTGTAATAGACCAGTTCATAGGGCTCGGGTTTATTTGGTTCACTTTGGGAAGCGCAACCTGCTTTGTTTACTATTTTGTGCTCGACCATGCTGGCTGGATTTAACGTGGCTAGATCAGAAAGTAAAACCAAGGATGTGCTTGGGTTTAATGAAAAACAAACCGTCAGTAAACTAAACATGCACATTTCACCACTGATGTGAGATTTTAGGGAAAAGATTTGCACAATCAGCACAACCCATGCTGTAATCACTAGTTTCAGCCGTGGCATCCGTTGTGAACAAAGGAAAACGTGGGCCCGACTGGGCCACTTGCTGATTGGACAATAAGGCCAACAATGGAATGCATAATTAATTAGGGGCCGGAAAAGTTCGGTACAAGACTGTATGAACAGGTCTATTCAATTTCTCATTTTTCGGCCGTGGAAATTGGTAATAATGTAATATTTTTAGTCATTAAATCAAATACAAGTTGTGTTTCAAAAATCTGTTGAATTAAAAGAGTTTTACGCTCCTTTCCTTTCTTCTGAGGTTCTTTACAAAGAGTTTACCAGTTTTTTTGGGATTGCCTGCAGAACACCATAGTATGTCAGAAAATCGACTCTTGTATTCCATTTCTCTTTAAACTTCATATATGAAAAAACAAAGCCATTTTCTTTTAATAACTCACATGTTTTGTTTATACCAGCATTTTGCCACATATTAAGATATATTGGTTTCATATTGACTCTAATATGACCACTGTACCACAGGTATTGGTCACTTATTTCATAATCTTCTGGTGATTTTAAATATGATACCTGGCTCGCGGATTTTGTAGCTGGGTCCAGAAGTTGCTCTCTATTTTTGAATCAGTATGCTATCTGTGTCAAAATTGTATTTCCACATCTCATTAAATGACCCAACCAGATGCAGCGCAAGGTTTCTCCATGACGTACAGTGAAACCTGTCTATTGTGGACACCTCTGGGACTGGGAAAAAGTGTCCACAGTTGGCAGGTGTCCACTATAGACAGGTGTTTTTAACAAGGAAATTGACCTTTCGGTCCTGGACATAAATGTCCACATTATACAGGTGTCTGCATTGTAGAGGTGTCCACAAGGACAGGTTTTACTGTACTTCTCAATGAGCATAACTGTTTGACCCAAGCACTTTCACAGAGTCGAAATATGACCTTAGATGTGGTACTTTAAGACCTCCATTTTCTTTTGTGTTGATCAGGATCTTGCGCTTAATGTTGTCAAGTTTGCAATTCTAATGAATTTAAACATACTGGAATCTAGTTCTTATGTTAACTTTCTCTTGTCCCCGGAATTAGAGACGCCAAATAAGTAAACAGTGGGATGGCCAAACTTTTTACAATTCGGATTTTTCCCAGAAGAGTTACGTTTCTACCTCGCCATTTTAATATTTGTTTGATTTTTTTAACTCTAGGCTCAAAACTCAGTTGTTGTAATATATCTACATTTTTCGTAATTTGGACTCCCAAAATATTAATTGGTCCTTTTGGTCCATTGTTACTGTACATCTGGGGCTAATATATCCGTAGATTCTTAATTTGGGTCAATCTTTAAAAAAAATTCAGTTATTTTCCAGAGTTCAACTTTAATTCCGATATTTTTTTGAATTTCGCTTAAATTGTGAAGGGTTCCCTATATAATCTCTCATCATATTGTAGAAATAATATTGTATAACCTGCATAATGGCTTGCAAATCTCAGAATTAATCCGCCCCCCCCCCTTTACTTTATTATCTAACCTTATTTTATTTGCCAATGGCTCTACAAATGGGATAAAGACATCCCGGGAGATGAGATGAAACATCCTTGTCAGACTCCTCTTAAAATGTTAAACTTTTCTGATGTTAAACCATTATCTATAACAGAGCTAGGGATATTTGCATAGAGAATTTTTATCTATTTTTGAGAAGAATTACCAAAATTGAAAAATTGCAAACATCTATTAATATAGTGCCACTCCAGACGATCAAAGGCTTTTTTCAAAATCCAGTTCTGCTTTTAGTGCTGCCATGCACTCTTCGTCACAAGAATAAATCAACTCTAAATTTTTCCCAAAATTTTCTCCAATGAACCTATTTTTCAAGAATCTTCTTTGATCACTATGTATTGAATCTTGTAGAACACGCTTCATTCTTGTAGCAAATGACTCTGCAATTATTTTGTAATCTGTTTGAAGAAGAAAAATTGGCCGCCAGTTTTTTACTGTAAAGATTTCTTTATTTTGCTAAGGTTACAGAGTTAGAATTCCAAGACGCTGTAAAATTGAAATTTTGTTTGCCTCATAACGTTCTGTTACTGCATTTATAAAACGTTCTCTTATATTAACCAAGAAGACTTTGTAGAACTCTACAGGGAGTCCATCTGATCGTGGAGATTTACAATTTGACATTGACTTTATACTATCTATAATTTCTGTTTCTGTCAATGGCCCTTCATATATTATCTGTTGCGTTACTGACAATTTTGTGGCTCTTTCTGGGAAGAATACCTCTAAATCTTCATTACTTACTGTGTTTAAACCTGAAGTGTATAATTGTTTGTAGAATTTCGCTTCTTCTTTTGAAATATCTGCTTGGTTAATTATTGATTGATTCTCCTCTGTTGTTATCTTATTTTTACCTTCCTATTATAATTCCCTTTTTTCTAAATTAAAAAAAAATATTTGGTAAGTTTTTTTTTTCACTTTGCTCATACCAGCGGGCTCTACTTCTAACCATGGCTTCTCTAGTTTTCTCTTCAATCAAGTCTTCAAGTAGATTCTTTAGCATCTAATGCTACTGATATTTCTTGTTCGTTCAATTAGGGTCACTTAGTTGCAATTCCAATTCATTTGACTCTTCCTGTATTAATTTTAGCTGACTTTAAAATATTTTGTTTCTTTTTGAAGTGTATTGAATTGTCCCTCCTCGAATTTCAGCTTTACAACCTCCCATAGTTGTCTTTGGTTAGTATCTGTATTTCGGTGGTCTTCTGTCATTCTTGCTACTGCATTTTTGATTGTTTCTACATATTCTTTGTTTGATAGATAAGAGACGTTCAATTTCCAGAACCCTAGTCCCCGTTTATTTTGTGTTAACTTCAAAGTTAAAACTACTGCAGAATGATCGGTACGGAAACCTGGAATGATGTTAGGCTCGCTTATGAAGGCGCTGAGCCCTCTAGAGACTAAAAATTAATCAAACACGTCATTGAATAAGAATCAGCTGTCTTGACCTCCATGTAAACATTTTGTCAGCTGGATGGAACTCTCTCCATATATCTAAGAAATAAGTTTCATCCATCCATGCTTTTATGGTGGAGACCGATTTTTTGTGTGATGCATATCTGCTGTCAGCCTTGTCTAGATCAAAATTTTTTACACAATTAAAGTCCCCTCCTATAATACGGTGATCATTAGGCTTGTTTTCAACCATGTTACTGACTTTTTCAAAGAATTTTGGTGAGTCATCATTTGGTGCATACAGCCCCGTCAAAGTTAGTCTGAAATCATTAAGAGTGATATCCACTATTACATATCTCCCTTTATCGTTACAGCTACTCTGATTAATGATACGACTGAAAATGTTCTTGAACATTATGCTGACTCCTCTTGCATTGTTTTGTCCATGTACAAATATAATATCTGACCCCTACTGATTCTTCCGTTGTCTCTTAGTTTCAAGTGAACTAGGAGCTTCTGGCAAAATAAATATCGAGTTCTTTGTATTTTGCAACATATAAAATACTTCCCGTTTCTCTTCATAACTCGATAAACCTCTCACATTTAAGGTATGTATTCCAAATTCACGCATTTTCAAATTTCTTTTTTTTTTGGGGGGGGGGGGCTTTTAAAAGAGCCGGACTTCCATACTGTCTAACACATGGGCCATCCCTTTCCCCTTGAATAACAATGTTTTGTGTTCATTTTATCTCTACACCATATCACAATAAAGTAGGTTATCAAATAGTCTACACCATGTGCCTGTGGATACACAACAGTTACCTGTAATAAGGTGTGTACTGGCACAGCAAAGCTTGTAACACCTAATTAAATATTTGTATATGTAAAACAGAACTTGGTTTCTGAGAAAGTAATAATAATAATAATTTAGCCCATATTTCTGAGCATGAGTGTGCTGGTTGGCTCTGAAAACACAAAAAGTATTTAGGTACCTGCATGTATTACAATACAACACCAAACCCAACCCCAGACCGGACTTTGACTGTATTTTTTTGGACATGGCCATCAAGCCAGCCTGTGGCACAGTACAGTAACAAAAATAAAAGTACATGCACAGAAAAAATCACCTTGACTCACAACCGGTCATGTGTTGTGGACGAACATTTAAAGTCGACCGACTTCCTGGCTCCCATTTTGTTCACACATTATGTTCTATAATAAACACCAATTCAATAGTTATACTAGACTGTCACATTATTCAGTATGCCAAAGTGTTATTCATGTGAGTGACTCCAAATTGCAGCCGGTCAAAATTATTGTCAGAATAACCTCATATTGACCATTTTAGAAAGACCGTCCAATTTTAGTTTTCAAGAGTTAGTGTTTCACCAGAATGTTTGCTCTCAGCCAATATCCCACTTTGCAACAGAAGGGGCAAGTGATGAGGGACTACTCCGACGTACATATCATCCTACCGATGCATATTTGCCACCTGTTGTTCACTTGAATTCGAATCAACAGTCTGTGATTCAGCCATGATGCCCTGCATTTTGTTTTGCCTGTTTTAATTGTGATTAATGATAGAGTTGCATACGACGAGACGTTAAGGTCCGAGAGACCTCCGTACTGCCATCATTATTTATACTTTGCATGAAATATTAAACATCATTACAATTTATATAATAATTCAACTCATCCAAGCATGTCTTAGTGCCATCCATGCTGTTAACTTCACAATGTAAAAGAACCGAGTCGTTGACATACCATTGAATATTAACTCCTATCCCCTTGCAATAATACTGCAACTAGCTTACCATGATAATTTATCTCATCCTAAATAGCAATATGAAGAAAGTAGAATTAATCCATAAACTATAACGCCCGTATATGGTTGCCACTTATAGTCCCCTTAAATTGACGGTCTGTAATCCAGCATTGAGCACCTGTTTTTTTTTTTGTTTTTTTTTGTTTTTTTTTTTTTTTTTGTTTGTTTTTTTTGTTTTTTTTTTTTGTATTTGTTTTTTTTTCGTTTTACGTTTACATTGCATTTGGTATCCTTATAATTCCATCTTATGTGCCCCTACTCAGGGCTTTATGATACATGAACCACGCTTGATTTGAAGAACCAAAAAATCTATACCTGCCAACATTCAGTGCTGAAATTTTGATATATCCGGTGTGTTCCACACACCCATAACCATACCTTTTTTTAACCCTGACAGCACACCCCATATACATGCAGGCAAATGCATTCTCTGTTTTCTGTTTGACAGTTATTAAGCTGAAGTGAATTTCCCTACGTTTAGTTTTTACCTTCCTCGATGCCGTAAATGTTCCACATAAACTGTGTGACACGAGCCCAAACTAACGATGTTTCCTAAAATTTACCTTCTTAGTGGTTTTACCTAATCATTGAAACTGTTAGACATGTTCTGAAGATAACAATATTTCCTAATAGTAACAGTTACTTTCCTGAATGTGGCAGTTGTTTCACTTAGAAATGCGCAATACGAACCAAAACTAGAAAAGAAGATTTGCTTCATAGCAAATCTGTCTGTGTGCCTCCTAAAGTTGAAAAATATAAAATGCTACAACTTTTATCCTTTGGTATTTCACATTACATTAAGCTTGTGGCTGGATGGAAATTTCAAAGTCCAAATGACCTTGACCTTTGACCTTTGCAGGTCATATATAAATTGCACAGTCTTACAATACCAATAAATTAAGCCCAACACGAACCAAATCGGATGAATATTGAACAAGTTATGGCAACATGAAACTTTCAAAATACTAAATGACCTTGATCTTTGCCCTTTTGAGGTTAAATGTTCTTATAAAAATGTGCAGTGTTGCAATACCTACAATTTGAGTCCATCATGATTAGAAGTGGATAGAAATTGGCCAAGTTATGACTGGATGAAACATTCAAATGTCCAAATGACCTTGATCTTTGCCCTTTTGAGGTTAAATGTTCTTTAAAAAATGTGCAGTGTTACAATATACAAGTTGAGCCCAAAATGATCAAAATTGGATACAAATTGACCAAGTTATGGCTTGAATAAAGATAGCATCGAAAGTGGTCTTTGGCCTTGAAATAACCTTTGACTTTGAGACGATCTCTACCTGAAGTGAACCTTGACCTCAAAAATGATATTTTGGCTTAAAATTGACCTTTGACCTTGAAATGGCCTTTGACTTTGACATGACCTTGACATTTGAGATGACCTTTACCTTGCTATGATCGAACTCCTATACACTCGGAACCACATCTACTATAGTATATAAGATATTGAAGATATAGACTTCATCTATAGAAGTATAATTGTGCCAAGTTTGGAGTTTCTACGTGTAATACTTTTCAAATCAAAAATCCTAGAAAAACGGTATGTCTGTGTTGGCGAACAGACATAATCATGCATTAGAGCTCATGTTTAAAACAGTTCGTGTGCTATCCCCGAAGTACTTCTCTGATTTACTGCCTCAAAAGTATCATCCGGAAAGAAAGAAAGAAAGAAAGAAAGAAAGAAAGAAAGAAAGAAAGAAAGAAAGAAAGAAAGAAAGAAAGAAAGAAAGAAAATAAACAATATGTCTGTGTGCCAACGCAGACATAATTATTCTAGACTGGTAATAGAACAGCTGACATACTGCATGCTAGAATGAGGATGAGCTGCACCCAGCTGAATCATGACCTTCACAAAATAACTATCAAAAAGTCACATGGATGCTCATGCATGCGTTTCCATCAAAGAGAGAGCATATTATTACTTCTTTGGGTGCCCAAATTATATAATACACACAGATATTCTTCAGTCAAAATTATACCGTTAGCTCCGTTTTTTTAAACACTTTATTATAAATGTGGAAACAAAAGTTGCTCTAAAACCAACAATATATACAATTTTAAGATAACGCAGAGTTTTATTATACGCTCTTAGATTTAAACCCCCGTCGATTATTCTAAATTTAGTTTTAAAGTTGAAAACGGGAATCAATTACTTATATGCAATCAGTCGATTGAACCGAATGGATTCTTTCCCTTCAAGTATACCCATGCAAATGTTACTATACTTATTTTAACATACGAAGATCATTTGATTGATAATAAGGATGCCTGATTATTTGTATATATTTTCGACGCATCATGGAATTTCCCCCGTTCCGTGGGTGCCCCTGCTGTAAAAGAAAGTTTTCCTAATAAATTATTATTATTATTATTATTATTATTATCATCATCATCATCATCATCATCATCATCATCATCATCATCATCATCATCATCATCATCATCATTATCATTATCATTATCATTATTAATGGAAGTGGTTTTGACTTCAAAGTCCTCCTTTTCCATTTTTTATCTCGACCTTTACTCTTCTCTATCTGTCGCGTAAATGTGCTATGTCTCACCTTCTACATGTTACTTTCTTCGCTCATGTATAGCCCTGTGTTGTGTATTTTTCCCTTTTTTTTATATATGAGTATTTTATTTTGTATTGTGTCTTGTTGGTGTGATTCAAAACCTTATATTGTAATGCATCTATATTTTCTACATTTTTTTTTATTATGCGAGACAGCTTTATACAGGCTCAGCCTGTTTCTCAATGGTTTTTGAATAAAATACGTGTAAACCAAACTATTATACATAGAGACGCCATTACAGCTTCTATCTACAGGTTTTTCCTGCCAAAACCGCATCCTACGAACCAAGAACCAAAGTTGTAGGAATTTAATTTATGCAAATTATGTGAATATGCAAAATTTAAATCTTGAATAGCTTCAAAATAATTACGGATAGAGGTGCTATTACTCCTTCAGTTTATGGGTTTGTGACATAGCCACATCCAATGAACCATGATCAAAATTTGTACAATGCCAATTGATGCAAATAAGATGAATACACAAAATCCAAATCTTGAATAACTTCAAAACTAGTATAGATGGAGGTGCCATCCCAACTTCAATTTACTGGTTTGTGACATAACCGCATCCAATGAAACATAAACCAAAGTTATACGCTTTTAATTTGTACAAATTAGGCAAATACACAAATTACAATCTTCTATAGCTTCAAAACTATTATATATAATGGTGTCATTCAAGCTTCAGTTTATACGTTTCTGGTATGGCCACATCCCATGTACCAAGAACTAAAGTTGTTTTATTTTTTGTATATGGAAATTAGGCTAATACACACAGTTTAGATTATCTTGAACAATGGGAAAGTGTAGATAAAGGTGCCATCCATACTTTAAATTATAGGTTTGTCCTACACCTGCTTCCAATGAATCATGAACCCAAGTTGTAGCATTTAAATTTATGCAAATTAGGCAAATACTGAAAAAAAAAAAAAAACATCTTGAATATTATCACAACTATGACAGGTAGAGGTGATATTCCAACATAGAACTACGGGTTTATGCTACAGCTGCATCCCATGAATCACAAACCTGAGTTGTAGCATTTTAATCGATGCAAATCAGGCCAATTCTAAAATTTAATTTTTGAATACCGTCAAAACTTTTATAGATAGAGGTACCATTCCAGTGTCAATTTATAGGTTTGTGCCTTAGGTGTATTGATGAACCATAACTCAAAGTTGTACCGTTTTAATATATGCAAATTAGACGATTTATTTTAAGCAAATTTGACCATACTCCAGATTTGATCATCCATTGTTCCTGCTTAAATTCATATACTATAACTTGTAGATGTATTCAGGCCAATGCGTTTCTATCTGTACCAACAGGTAGTAATCCCCATCCCCCCCGAAAAAAAATTCTTATGGTGAATCTTGTACCATTTAGCTTAGACATAAACCTTGAACACTACCAAAATACTACCGATAAGTGCGTTATTCTGCTTCAGAATCACAGCAATAAACGTTTTTCAAAGCATTTCTATCATTCAAATTTTGCAAGCACCCAGTCAGATTTTAAATGGATCATATCTTCTTTTCTAGCTACTAATGATGGGAGCCGCTGCAGAATTTCTGGGCCAGGGGTATTTGTTGATAAAACTAAAGATATTAATGTTCCACTATTGCTTTAGATATGTACGTTTTATTACAAATGTGATATGATCTTCCAAGTATTTGTAAGTATATTCAAATTATTTCGAATATCAGATTACCACCTACAGTTTGCCGATGTTGGCATGTAAACGTATTAGCATTTTTGCTGTCTCGGGTAATAAACACGACCGTTTTTCTGTGATAGTGTCCAAAATGGATGTTCTTTAGATAGGTGGTTCAACATATTGCCAGTGCCTCCATTCTTAGTGTACGTTTTCTCGCACAATTTACATTTGTAAATTTCTGTTTCTTCAAGAAAAAATGTCCACACTATTCTTCTCAGGTGTCGCCATGACCTATAGTATAAGTTCTATACTGTGTGGTCTTGTTGACTGACCCAGGCTTCTATTTTCCCAGTTTTGAATAAAGGCGGCAAAGCAACACATGCGGATGTACAGTAAACACAAAACTAAGTTCATTCACACATCTGAAGTTACAATCTATACGTTTCAAGCACCACAGATGAGGCTTTATCCAACTGGAAGGTTATTTTGCCAAAGTTTCAGTTAAACTGATACCTGAGCTGCACACCAAAAAAAAAGGGAGCTAGCCAGCTGAATTATGGAAGTTGAGCGTTCTGAGCCGACAGCTCTGCTGAGCTCTGCCCAGCACAACTATAGCTACTGAATACTCTTTCCCTTTTGCTAAGTGCTTGATTTTTTTGTTGTTGTGTTTTTGATGTTTTGGGGGTTGTTTTCTATGTTTTCTTTGTATTTTTGCTTGTTTTTGTTTTTATTGTTTTGGGTTTTTTGTTTGTTTTGTTTGTTCGTTGTTTGTTTGTGTGTTTGTTTTGTTAAATTGTACTCTTTATGTGTGGAGAGGGACTTACATGGCCTTGTCTAGGTTGTTTTCCTTTCCAATTCAGGGGAAAAACAAATACGTTTGAACCATCAACAATTTGTGGGTTTAAAGAATACCCATTCCAAACACATGGCGACTCTTCATATCAAGCTCAATGTGTGTTTGGAGAACATGACGAATGATGACTTTTAAGATGTCAATTTTATCCTAGTTGCTTTTTTGGTAAAAGACATATATTTTCTCATGTCTGATACAGGGATTTGCCCGTACATGCTGGTAATTCCTTGCCAATGATGCGGGTCGAAGCAGCACCGCATCTAATACGAATGTCCCAAATTGTTGACCTCATCGTCTCTGACCGGTGAGACTTTTCCGCATGGAATTGTTCGAAAGACGTCTCCTACAAAGTACTCGATACGTAAACATTTTGAATTACAATTGTGGATGAGCTCTTTTAGGATTGCTTTTCTTCGTCCACAGCATTCTTTTGTAAATGCTGTCGATTACCCTGAAGATCAAGGGGAAACTTGAAGTATAGATCCAAATGGATGTGTTTCTTTTGGCGTGGAATCTAACAACATGAGTCGACGCATAAAAGTTACTCGAAAATGGAATGCTTTTACACCCTTACAAGTCCAGGTTTTTCATTCGCCACCAACCACTATATCACTCAGCCCTGTTACAAAATGGATAATTATCACACTAAAAGCGCAACCTTTTTGCAATCCAAGTTGAGCACGGACACACGAGTGGCGAGTTTTGTATTGTCAAGGGGCGGGATGAGTTAGGCCGGTTCCTTATGCACTTCACATCAGACACTATATGGCATGATCAGTGCTGTCTATGTATCGTTTGTTTCATATAAAGATAAAGATAATATGTCAAAAGCATAAATAGTTGCATAGGCATTCATTGATAATATTTCGTTGGAAGCGAGGAGGGTCGTTTATTAACATACGTATACACGGGTTCAAATTGAGAGGAAAGAGCACTGTCGCCACAAATACACATAGCCGTAGACGCCACATAAGAATTATGTCACGTCAGATACACTATTTTGCATGATGACAAAACATGCTTCCTGAGTCACATGACATGTTCAACCAATGAACGAAGCAAGTTTTGTTTTTCCCCGAGATGTCTCCACCTGCAACAGGTGGATGTCAAGGGAAACTAAGGTACTCGCTGTGTCACCTGAAGGCGACACATGATATATGTTCCATTGGGCTGCCATCCATGCACGGCCATTCGGCGAGAAAACGAAACGAAAAGAAAATCATTAACTGACGAAACAGGCAGTCAAATGATATGCAATGAAATTTCAAACAAGCACGATAAGCTACTGGGATTTTTTTCAAATCTTCAGAAGCGATAACCTTATTGTCCTACAAGTGTATGTATGACCAAAGCCAAACAAAAAAAGAGAGATAGAAAGAAAAGCAAAAATGGAAAATAAACAACAGAAAAAAAATCCTGCCTCTGAGTAATATTAGGTGACATGTACAGACAGCTGGTTGGAAAATAAATACTATATTCAGGATGAAACCACCATCAGCACAATGCTAATCTGAGCTAAGTTGAAAGTTGGCACTTTTTTCACATACCTGGTCCCAAAATAGCTTGTACTCGTCAAGTTGCAACATCATCCTCACAGTGTTACTTTGAAACAATCACACAAAATTGATTAAAAAAGAAAGAAGAATATTAATTGTTGTGTCAAAGTGTACCTCACTGGTGAAAATTAAAGAGAGTTGTGGACAGCATGCCGGCACATCTGCCAGGATCAACGCAGATCGCTTACCGATGACACGACATGTCGTAAAACGGTTCCCTTCAAAATGAGGCTTTCCTCTGAAATGCTTACACAATAAGACTAAGATATATGTACATGAAGAAAACGTTTGTCACTTGTCCCATCAGCAGCTGACCATTTGACCCGGCAGAGGCTAGAGGTCAACGGTATGAAGGGGAAGTAATGCTGAAGACAGTAACCTTTTTACTGCTTACTACGTTCAATATAGTCAAACGACATCTTAAATCTCACAGAACCTTTAATCTTTGTTCTTTCCTGTCAGGTGTCAACTGACTTATTGCTCTTAAAGACGGGAAATTGAGTGTTGAAACATGGAGCTCAATGTGTTCACCACCACCACCACCACCACCCCCCACACACACACACCCACCCTACAGCTGACGGTTGACCTTACACTTGGTGGCTGATCTTCACAGTCCAAGTGAAAGCCAATGCTGGATGTGTGCCCAGAAACGTGGTGAACATTTCAAACAAAGATTCATTTGATTATGGTACACGGACTGTATATCAATATTGCCGTTCCATTAAGGAATGGTCCTTCATTCGGAGGGTGGCCGTCTGCTTGACTTCTTGTGCCTCGCAGGCAGGCAAGTCAATTAACGATCCAAACATACAACTGTTTTTTTTTCTTTGTGCGTAAAACAATGGTTGAGTGAAGCTCCTGATGCATTTTGACCAGGACTCTTGTTTGTCCAGTCAGATTAATTTATCTGTGTACAAGTGCCTCCGGCTGTGCCCAGGTAACAAATTAAACTGACGTCAAAAGAGGTACTGTGTTAAAGGGGAAAGAACATACATATTCAAAAAGTTTCAACAAATGTCCAAGTTGCCAAATGCCTAACAAAAATAATTGTGTGGGTCTGGTAACCTGACAGACCCTACTAAAAAGGACCAACCCTAAAATTAATGGAACCACAAAAACAAAACAAAAAGAAAAGAAACAAAAAGTAAATTTAAGCCGCCCTTCCCTAATGTATACTGGTCTACCCGGGCCAGTGCTACAAACTCAATCAGAGACCCAAGTAGCCCCCAAAAAGTCAGTATTTTTTTAGTGGCCCAAATGTAACTTACACGGTCCAAAAGGCCGATGGCATGCGGGGGGGGGGGTCTGGCCCCCCCCCCCCACACACACACGACAAATTTTTAATTTGAGCATGAAAATGGTTTATCTGGGGAGTTTTGAGTATCTTGCCTTCACATGGTTGACGAAATCACAACATTTAAGTCATTATATCTGTGTGCCAACACAGACATACTGTTTTCTAGGAATTCTTTCTTTATTTCTTTCTTTCTGTACAGGCAAATTTTTCCGACATTTCATTTGAAAATCATTACACGTAGAAACTCCAAACTTGGCACAATTATACTTCTATAGATTAATTATGGCCTTTTTACAATGAGAGGTCATGCATTTCAAAATTATGCAAATAAGGGTTAGTTAAAGTTTTAAATCTTCAATATCTTATATACTATAGCAGATGTGGTTTCGAGTGTATAGGAGTTCGATCATAGCAAGTTAATGGTCATCTCAAATGTCAATGTCAAAGGTCAATATTAAGCCGAAATGTCATTTTTGAGGTCATGGTTCACTTCAAGTAGAGAAGCAATTATTTTGGCTAAATTCTGTAGCAATTTTCAAGAACTGTGATGCAAAATTTTGCTACAATGCTCCAGTTGGGCAACCTTGGACCAGCTGCAACACGCGACCGACCAGCAAAATCACCCCACAAACAACCAACCGTAAAAAAAACGGACGTTCAAATCAACCGTAACCAAGTTGTAAGACAAACTTAACAGAAAAGCTGGCCAAAGTGTGCCGTTATTTTGCAGTACTAAAGTCAACTCATACACATCATTTTATTTAAACTTCTCTGGACGTTCAACTTGGGCCATGGAAAAAGCATAGCACCACGACGGGTGCGGTATTGGTATCTAGTATTGCTAGGTTTCAGGTGTAAGTTCTCCAAGTTACCAACGCAAACAGTCGTCAACGTATTTTTAAAAGATGACTTCCAATGTTATCTTTAATCTGCCCACTCGGTTGTGTCTGAAGCAGTTATCATCGTTAGTTATAAATCCAAATGCAACAGGAAGGCATGTGCATAATGCACACACATTGAGGGCCCATTTAAACATGGCGCAATGCATTGTGGTAAAGGAAAATCACAGTGAATCGTGGCCACGTGTTCTCAGCACGGTTCCAGGTGTCCGTTCTCCGAGTTACCTGGGCAAACGGTCATTAAAGTACTTTTTAAACATGACTAACTATCTTCACTTTAATCTGCCCGCTCGGTCGTGTCTTAAGCAGTTATTATCGTTAGTTACAAATCCAAATACGACACGGCACACTCGAGCCCTATTTTGAACATCGCGCAATTAATGCATCGATTACGGGACAGTCTCACAAAAGTACACTTGATTGGTATATCAAACTGAATCGCACTCACAGCATATATATCATTATTGATGCTCTGAAATAATTGCAAAATATATATTTTTGGTTTCATATATTATAACCGTCTTCCCACCTCCACTCGGCTAGATCGTGCCAATGCTCATTCACAAACAATTGGCATTGAGTGCGGAACTCACTGTTTTCACAATGGCAGCCATGTCGATTGGATATTTTAAAAAGGTAGCGTGCAAAATATATGTGTGATTAGTGTTAAGGGAAGGTTAATTTGTCGAATGAATGTAATGTACAATACTAGAAAAGAAATATTTGCTTGAAAGCAAATCTGTCTGTGTGTGTGAAAAATTTGCACATCTACAAAAATATGCAGTGTTGCAACACTTACAATTTGAGTCCAACATGAATAAAATTGGATGGAAAGTGACCAAATTATGGCCATATGAAACATTCAAAACGCAAAGTGACCTTGACCTTTATAGCTGTTACAACATATACAATTTGAGCTCAACATGATTAAAATTGGATGCAAAATGTTATGGCTGGATGAATATTTCAAAGGTCCGAATGACCTTCATCTTTGACCTTAAGAGGTGACATGCGACTTACAAAAATGTGCAATGTCACAATATCTAAAATTTGAGCCCAAGATGATCAAAATTGGATTAAAAGTGACCGAGTTATGGCTACATGAATATTTCAAAGGTCCAAATGACCTTGATCTTTGACCTCTAGAGATCACATGTAAATTATAAAAATGTGCAGTGTGCACTAGCTACAATTTGTGTCCAACATGATCAAAATTGGATGATAATTGACCGAGTTATAGCTACATGAATATTTCAAATGGCAAAATGACCTTGACCTTTGCCTACTGGAGGTCACATGTAAAATACAAAAATTTGCAGTGTTACAGTCGCTACAATTTGTGTCCAACATGATAAAAATTGGATGGAAATTGACTGAGTTATGGCTGGATGAATATTTCAAACGTGCAAATGACCTTGACCTTTGACCTTAAAGGTCACATGTAAATTACAAAAATGTGCACCGTTATAATATCTACAATTTGGGTCCAACATCAGCAAAATCGGATGAGTACTTTGGAAGCCAGAAGCAATTGGATTTTTTTAATCACCCAAAATTGCATAATTTTCAAAATCTTGACCATTTAGAACGATATGCAAAGCTTCACTGCGGGTGCTATAGCCATGCAAAGTTTGAAGTTTCTAGCTTGATCGGTGTCTGAGTTTAAGACGACACAAAAATCTGGCGCAAAGAAAGATAGGAAAGAAAGAAAGAAAGAAAGAAAGAAAGAAAGAAAGAAAGAAAGAAAGAAAGAAAGAAAGAAAGAAAGAAAGAAAGAATATTGGGTAAAACAATATGTCTGTGTTCACACACAGACATAACTAACATTGTTTCTGAACATTTACGTTCGCTTTGTTTTACTTAAAGTTGGCTTCCGCGATATTTCATACACGTACCTATCCACGTAATTCATCACTTATCATGCGTCAAAGGACCGTTGTGCCTTCGTTTTGGTCAATAAACATGATAGAATGGTGGCAAGAAAGAGATTTTACATTAGACCATGCAAGTTCTGTTTGTAACGGCATTCGGCCGTTCACAACGGTTCTGGGGCGATTCCTCGCTGATGAGATATATTTAGAACTTGTTGTCTCTCGCCGGTCACGTGGCGTACGCCATATTGGGAGAGCAAAGTAAAACTGCATGCAGTTTCCACGTTCTTGCGGAGACAGAGTGAAACGGTGAATTACCACGATTTTTTTTGGTGCTCAACGAGAATAGAATTTTCCATGTCATTAACTGTGCTTGATCATATTTTAATCCTGCATGTTCGTATCCCAAACCAAATGATGAATGAACGCGTTTCTACGCTCATCGGTACCTGTGTTGTTTGTTCACGGCTGCGGCTTTCGCATCGTCTGAAGACGAAGTCGTCCACGGCATGCAATCTTACATAATGGTCCCGTGTCAATGGCAATGTTAGTACTTATCTTAAATGGACACGTTTATTGACGAAAGGCAGCAAATAAAGCTTTTATATGTGGTGTTCATTTTGACTCTAAATCTGCACATGTATGTTCTTTTAAATTCATGTCACGATTTGCCATGTACTGTGTTTGTGTTTTGGTTTTATTTTTGACAGACATATATTTGTTTGGGTTAAAATACAAAACTTTATCAGTGTGGAAAACGAGCAAATGAGAACACATATGGTATCAAAAAATAACACGCGATTGTCATCTTCACCGTTCACTATAAATACAGATTCAGCTTGGAACATATTGACCTCGAATCTCAGGAAACTAATTTTTTTATGCAGTGAAACAAAAAGCGTTTCCAATTTCAAGATTTGTCTGTAATTTGCTACTGTCATGCTGATCATTCTGATTGTACGGACTTAAGTAAGGAGGCCTACATGTCATGTTGTCCCGTGGAAGACAAATCGTGCCCACGTTTTTACCCCCACCCCCCACCCCCCACCCCCACCCCCACCCCCCAAAAATCACCCTTTCTTTCAAATCCTATGGTAATTATCGCATTTGGGAGTCATGCTTTCATTCGAGCGTTTCAAAGCTGGGCATGTATGTTTCATATCTGTATCCGCGACAACTGCGCCGCTTTTGACCACCAAATTATCCCCTAACATTAACTCTCAGACTTTTACCCTTCCAACTGTGCATATATGGGATGGGTACATTGAACTCCTTAATTGCGGCCTCTTTAGCAGGTTCATCCGTCTGAAAGGCTTTTAAATTCTTTCAATCGTTTCAACGTTGCAGGAAACTGGGCTTCTAAATTCATAGACCTATAATCGCGTTCACTGTATTTTGAACGCTTGAATCATCTAGGTCTTTAAAATTTATACATAGGCATATACTCTCTTTCAATGCATATCTAAACACAATTTTCCTTCTCTTTTTCATGCCTATTTACTAGCTCCGTACATGGCACTTGGGCATAAAGGCAACACGATTCGATGAAATTCTAAATTGTTCTCATCTCCGATAGAAGTCGCCTTTTGACGTCTTATGTCCTACAGCCGCTGGAAGCAGTCGTCGCTACTCTCTCCTCAGAAAGGTTTCAAACGTTTCAACATTTAAATGACAATTTTTTATATCCTTATGATTATGACCACACGCTCGTAGCATTGCAATCTAGTTGTGTATGTCACATTGTTTATCTATGTGGTTTCACTAATTTGGGGGGGGGGTAAAATTTTAATTTGTAAAATATCAAAACTAAGATAAATGAAGTACCTTATCTAACTTCAACAAGTATGTTATGAACATTGCACATCCAACGGAATCTAAACAGAAGTCATAATATTTTGAACTGTGCAAACGAGAGCTACTTCAAACTTCAAATTCTTAATATTAATCAAAATAATGATAGAGGTGTCAATCTACTGTTTTCTTTTGTAAGCACACAAACACGTTTTTCTGGTCAGCGTATTTTCCTCTTCTCTCTTCTTTTGGACGTAAAGGTATATGCTTGGCATGTCTATGTTTACCTTGCGCTGAAATGTCTAATTATTATATCCGCATGCGAACACAGACATACTGTCTTCTTTTCTTTTCTCTTCTTTCCTCTTCTCTTCTCATTTCTTGTCTTTTCTTTTGCTTTTTGTGTGTTTCCTTTTGATTTGTTTTGTTCTGTTTTTATTCCGTGAATTCTGTATAAATGTCTTCCTTCATTATAAATTTTGTCAAGTGTTCTATACGTCTGCCAGTGACTCCACATTTAAACCCTGGTGAGTAATAATTTTCCTCCATATGTAGTATGCCCGAGGCATCGTAGGTACGTAGCACTGTGAAGATAACATATTGTAAAGTTCTTCTGTCCCTTCACTATTGTCTTGTAATTTCGGGCTTGTACGTACACGCGCTGACCTGCGTCAGAGATTCACTGTTCTAAAACTTAAATTCCTGCATCCTTCAAAACATGCAGAAGCAATGGGAGCTGCTATGAACGACCCAATTCTTTGGAGTTTAGATGGTAAAGACTCGTTTATTCACTTAGAACACAGGTTTTATTAACTTGAAGAAAGGCCAGTTGCACAAACAAGCTAATGAAGTGTCAGTAACCACACACTCATTAGTATCTGTCAGTGAACACCCGCACTTCTGAGACTTTCAGTCGCCCATGTATCTGTAAACATACAGTAACTGTAATTAATGACCTTTTGATGGCCCTCTACCACTAAATGATATTTTGGCATATGGCAGAGAGGGACAGTCTGGTGCTAATCGATGTTTATGAAACAGCACTTTAATTATTCCTTTTAATTACTTGCGTGTTTGGCTGCAAAATAATCTGTTGTAGGCTGGTTCAGACTAGATCTAACATTTACTGGAAGCTCAGCCTTACAAATATTAACCCTTTGGATAACTTTATTTGGAAGTTCAATTTTTATAAGATATACTGTCTTTATAATTAACATAATCTTTTCACAAGTTTTACTTTAAACCTTTACATACGCCCCCCTTTTTTTCAGTCTTGACAATTCATTTCAAGACTCAACTAAGCAACATAACCATTTTTTTTCTTCTTTAATGAGCCTAGTAAAATCATCAATCCCAAATAAGTTCATCGGTTCATTTTGAAATATAATAAATTATACAAACTATGTACATAAATTCTGCACTGACCGTTGCATTATGCAAAAGGCCTCTTACATATCGGTATCCGTTTCCGATATAGGCACCATTATATCATGCCTTTTAAATTCTTCCAGGCACTGCACTTACATACTTCAGCACATAATATTAGTTACTCCGCATATAATCATAAACAAGCACAGAATCAAAATGTCAAACTGGTACCAATTAACAGGCATTTTCCACACGGTTGTGTGCGTTTTACAGTTATGCCCTTATGTAGCCCTATGGCCACGGTCCGATGCCGTTAACCCTCTTACAGCCAACCGATGAGTCTACCTGCCTGTATTTAATTCAGTAAAACGTGCACAGATGTAACGAGATATCTGATGATATAAATATTCCACACACATCATAAAATTATATATAAAGAGAGAGACAAACGCATGAACTACCCTGGGGTGTCAATTACTGATGGGGCTAGAGGTTCCAGAACATAGCCCACCGATGGGGCAAGTCATTCAGCACTCGTCCTTACATTGACTTCTGACACTCCCCGAATTACAGTTATTGTTATATAAATATCAGACATGATTAAAATGTCGGCATCAATATTAATACATACAAATTTAAATGAAATTAAGGGCATATGTAAGGCAGAATCCCTACAAATGTGGTTGTAGTTCCAATGCAAGGGGGTAAGTTCCGTAAGTTAACCCTAATATAGCCAAGTATTCAACTCACTTCCATAAGGATTTGCAAAAGCATCCTTAGATTCATAAAATTATTACAGTATAAGGTAAATATGTTTTTTTTATGAGAGCTCTAGTGTTCTACATGTGAGTTGTATAGTTATTAGGAGCAACTCTCTCCTAGATAGATTGCCAACCAAGGCTAAGAGGCTCTATCTATCCTGGACTTGAGTGCAAACTCGCCAGTATATTTTTGAGATAGAATATACAAACTATTGATATATATAAAATAGACCAGTCTTTTTTCATTTAAATAACCGGTAATTGTTACAGTAACATATTAGACCAAATTCATAGTCCCTCCTTACCGCCGGTCATAACATTCCTGGCATTATTGTAGACGTGGTAAAAGACCATGGCTCCAGAATGTTCTAGTTAGGCCATTAAGGGATCTACACCGCCCAGTCCGTACAATAAATGCCAGAATTGAAATTCACAGACAGGAGTGAATAAGTAGATGAACTTTTTTATCATGGCAATAATACTAAACTACAGTGCCAGTATATTTTTGTTTTTGTGGCACATCTGTTAAAACTATTTAGTTGCTCAACTAATACCAATAACTACTTATGCTTGATAAAAACATCAATGCCTCTTATATATCTTTGAAGCAGTAACGCAAGTAATGGTGCATCATCATGTTAAATGGTCTTGTTACTCATGAAATTTAACATGCATTATCGTTGACATAATATCATTTCGTTTCCATCAGGGCAGGGCAAAACACACCAACATCAACCAACGTGACATCACTGATCACATACTGACACTCACCAAAAGGTAGACCCCCAGCTCAACGTGGCGACTTCCCTAGGTCAGCTGTGGAAATACTTGAAGGTTTCCCCGCTCCCCCCCCCCCATACCCGTAATGGGATTAAAATTAAGTCAAGACGTTTTCCGAAAACACGTCTAAGACCTCGTTTGCGACCTCTTTAACACGTTCCATGAGACCTGTTGTAGTGACTTCACCAAAAACCCACGTCTAGATACATTCTCACAATTTCACAGCCATTCTGTTGGCTGTAACTTTAAAGAGTTTGATCAGAACTCATACCTCTCCCGAAGGAGTTCGTAATATACCTCTCCCAAAGGAGTTTACAATGTTTCCCCTCCCAAAGGAGTTCACAAATGCACCAGACACAGAATTACTGTTAACAGGTTAGTTACCTCAGCTTATTTAACATATCTTTTAGGCTCAGTCCAAACACGTCTTCTGAGACCCGTACATAAAATTCCATTGACTCTTACTAAAAACGTACATAAATAGAGACGCTCATATGTGAGGCCTCTACAGGCATGAATTGCCTCTCTCCTGCAGGTACGGGGTCCCACTTTCAGTTACAGTAATGATATACCTTATCAGACAAACATACAGGTGCGGCAAAATTCCAACGAAATTGGTTCTTTAATAACTACCCCACACATTCTTATGTCTAAAGTTCCCAAAATGTACATAGTAACTTTATGTATCTTAATTTACGTCTATTGGATGTCCTATTACTATGTCTGCAGTACATGACACACATATACAAGTGTAATTTCCTCTTGACGGCATACTGGGTAACTGTCATCTTTCATTGCAATTAACTGACCAGAAAGAGATACAGGTAAAAGTGTGTCAGTCAATTGTTTTATACGACCTACCAACCCCAAAGAGTGACCGCACTGAACCCCTCAATGATTAGTTTGTCACAAATCACCCGGCAACTTTCCGTGTACAACTTTTTTTTTCAGCCCAAGTTATGCCTGCCTCAACAACCATAATGTTTCTATAGTCTTATTCCAGTATTCACGCCAACCCCCAAGTACTCTTTTACTCAAGCAGTGACATAGCCTCATGCCTTTATGCCTTTTTCGAGATCAAGAGTTAACATTAAGCATCCACATTAAGACAATTTTAACACTTCATTTCAGCAATTGACAATCACTGTTTCATTTCTTCAAACTTCTTTACAGGTATTAGGCTAATGGTGCAGGAAACAAGTTTCTGAATCAGAGCAGTGACGTAGTAGTTATGCATATTTTGGAGCTCTACTCTCCCTTAAATAAAGCCGTCATATTCTAAGGTAATTCATGAGCAAACCCCTTGCAAAGACACATAAGTTTAGACTGATGCTGCAGAAAAATATTGACACAAAATTTACAAAGTTAGATATAAGTTGACAATACTTTGAATAAAAATCTTTTCAACAAATTTTGTTTACCAACTTGTGAAGCAGCCTGTGTCTCTTCATCTTTTTCTACGCTTTAAAAACATCCCTAAAATGGTCCATTTCTTTGACCTGTGCCTTATCATTGTCCTTTACGAATTACCGGAATAAATGTCCCCAAAATGGTCGATTTCGCCGAGGTTCTGGCCTATTGTTGCCGTGCACTCTGCATCAACACGATCCCAAATTCGAGCGACTTTGTTCTTTCCAAAGATATGGTTTTCTAAAATGATGTCCAAGGGGGCAAGCCAAGTGTCCGCAAATTCCCGAAAGTCTTCCATTGTTCCATGTCCATGCCACTGGGAACAAACATCCAGCAGCAAAGCCAGTATGGCTTCACATTAGACGGTTTTAGAGCCATTGGTGCTGTCATTGTCCAACAGTAATATAAAAGGTCTATTTACAAGTAGAAATCCGCGAAATGCTTATTATAAAAGTAAATCATCCAACAGGTAAAGTTTCTTTCCTGGGTGCTTTGCCTGCTCACAATGCAGACGCATATGCTCAGTCGTTCTGGTTATTTCTCGCTGTGGGCCTACTTGCCCAAGTTCAAAGCTTCATCCACTGCATGATAACATGTATAGGTATTGCAGTGCACAGTGTTCTGCAAAAATGTGTTCAATCAAAGTATCTACAAGGGCGAAATGTGTCTCACAAGGAGTGCACAAATAATAGATAGTCTGCATAACTCGATGACAGATATAATATACTAAATCCTGGCAACCGCTCGCCAATGTTAAGTTCTTCCGTCCCTTAACTATAGTCTTGTAATTTCGGGCTTGTACGTACACGCGCTGACCTGCGTCAGAGATTCACTGTTCTAAGACTTAAATTTTTGCATCCTTCAAACATGCAGAAGCAATGGGAGCTGCTAAGAACGACCCGACTCCTTGGAGTTTAGATGGTAAAGACTCGTTTATTTACTTAGTACACAGGTTTTATTAACTTGAAGAAAGGCCAGTTGTACAAACACGATAATGAGGTTTCAATGACCACACACTCGTTTGTATCTGTAAGTAAACACCCGCACTTCTGAGACTTTTAATCGCCCATGTATCTTTAAGCATACGTGAATACACACGCAGCACGTAGAGACAGCATTTCTAGTATGCCGAAGAGAAGTTAAGTACACAGCACGTAGAGACAATTTATATAGTATGACAAAGTAGGACTACGTATGCAGCACGTTCAGACAACATAATGTAGTGTGACAAAGAGAGGCTACAGTACATAGAGACAATGTATATGCACTATTACCAAGAAAAGCCTAGCACGCAGCACGTAGAGGCAACGTATATAGTATAACCAAGACAGGCTAAGTACGCAGCGAGAAGAGACAACTATTGTAAGAGAGGCTACGTACGCAGCATGAAGAGGCAATATATGTAGCAGACCAAGAGAAGCTGGGGACACAGCATGTGAAGACAATATATTTAATATTGCTAAGAGAGGTCATGTATGCAGCACGCTGAGCCAACACATAAATCAGAAAAACATTGCCCATGTTCATCAATTCCAAACCAACAATAAAAGCAGAAATTAAATACAGCAAAATGCCGATATTCAAGAATTACTAAAACATTGGTATGTTTATGGCACCTGCATGCTGGATGACTTCAGGCTGCAAAACTTGAGTGATATGTAGCGCTGTCCTGTGAGGGTCCCCTGGATAAACACCAAAGGTGTACGACCACCATGAGAAATTCCCGCCCATACCATCACACTGCGACCACCATAGCGTTCAGTTCCTTGTATGCAGTCTGCTTCAAAACGCCCTCCACAACGTCGCCATATCAAGACCTGATGGTCATCTGACATTTAGCAGAATCGGCTTTCATCTGTAAAAAGGACTTTGGACCATTGGGCACGAGTCCATGTTTGGTGAGATAGTGCCCACACAAGACGCTCTTTTTTGTAGCCATCTCAAAGTTCCAGCCTCCGAACTAAACTTTTGGCATTATAGTATGCAGCATGGAGTCTGTTTCAGATGGTTTGGTCAGACACAGGTCTTAAACCCAGGCCTCCCAGCTGCTGCAACTCTGTATGCATTTGGTCAGCAGTCATTTGACGATTACGTCTAGCATGTGCACAGATGAAGCGATCTTCTTTGTCAGTGGTTACCCTGGGATGAACCGATCTTGGTTTGTCTGCCACAGCTCCTGTCTCTTGAAAGTTTACACTCAGGTTGCTCACTGCAGCTTGGCTAATGTTGAACAGCTCTGCGACTTTAACTTGACTTTTCCCAGCTTGTCAGTGCCCTGTAGCTATGGCACGCTTTTGGACCGACAGCCTGAGCATGATGGCAAGTCAAACCGAATTGGATATGTCTTCATGTCAGGAATGAAACAGGGTATGACTTATAAGGGTTTTAGTGTGTATCAGGTGATCAGATATGTAATTTTTACCACAAGGATTAGGTGCGAACTGACGCTGGTTTAACCCGGGCCATTCAAGCAGGACACATGTGTTCTTGCAACATTTTTCAGACAGGATCTGCACATTTGTTAACACCTTAAATAGAAACAAATTCAGCCACATTTAAAGACATCTTGTTGCATAGCTGTAGATAAGGCATACACGTACCTTTCTTATAATCATTTTAGAAAAACCTTACTTCAAAATTATATTACATAGTTAAATATTAGTTGTTTTTTTACGAGTATAGATGATCGTTAAATATCTGTAAGACAAAAGTTAAACAGTTTCACTCTCTTCAGGGTAAAATGATTTTGGGTAACACCTTCAAATTGCCAGTTCACCTATTGAAAGAACAGCACTATTTGATTTCTCAGGGTTAAAAGTCAATAAGAATCGTAAATGGAACAGTCATATTTGTAAAATCTCATCAAAGTAATCATAGACCATTGGCATATTAAAGACGTCACATAATTTCCTTCCTTCTCAGCAACTTAAGGGAATTTATGATTAGCATCTTTGCCTCAAGTAAATTATTGTCTACTCGCTTGGGCTTTTTCTTTGGAACAACTTTTTTGTTCCAAAAACAAGCTATTCGTCTCATCTACTCTGCACATTTTGCAAGAACCTTTATGTAAACAACCAAATACGTTAAAAGTGAATAATATTATGAAAGTGAGAGCTCTAACATTTTATTTTAGGCATAGTCATGATAAATATTTCATGAGTTTTTTCGCTACTCAACCTATGGCCCACCTTTATGCCACCAGACACCGTGATATTCCTTGCCAAGTTGTTCCAGCTTAAACTACTACCAAAACCTCCATTCGTTTTCAAATACCAATATTGATTAAATGAAATGCCATCAAGGACACATTGTACCTTCTTATCTGATTGTTTCTCCAAATATATGAAATCATATTTCAGTCATCAATAAGTACCATTCAAAAATGTCATTTGTGTAACTACAGACCGATTATGATTGATGACCAAATGCCAGTGTAATTTGTATTTTGTAGTTATGTTTACCTGTATCAATCCCTTTTTATACAGATGTGGTACGCCTCCTGAAAAATTTATTCTAAGGTGCCCCAATTGTACAAATCCTTTCTTGGAGTCTCCAGACATACCATTGTTTTCCTCCTTTATTTGACATATTGATAATTATATTTTGTAATATTAGAACTCGTGTGAGTAAGAATTGCAAAGGCTAGTCAACTAAAATAAATTTTGAATCTTTCTGCCAGATACTATTTTATTGTATCAGCTTCACTGAGGCCCAGTCCCATGTTCTGTTGTTAACCTGTTGCTAAATAAAAACAACGGCAGTCAATATTGCTGTCATCAAAATGTAGCATAATTCTCAAGACTCCAGGCCGGGCTACCCAGCCATGGTACTGCCCCTTCATTCTTTAGACTGACTGGAGTAAAAGCATAGGCATTGATAATTTGGCCCATTGAGCTAAATGCAGCATTAAATGGCAACTTCTCTTTCAAGAAAGCCACTGTGATTTTAAGCTTTTTCAGCAGAGAAGGGTTCTTCATGCGAAAAGTGATAGTTTACCATATACTACAGCAAATAATAATAAAAAAAACATATATGTGTATATAAATAGTAAGCTCACGCTTGCTGTTTATTGGATCGATGGACTGGCAATGAAATAATACAGAATAGGAAAAAGTGAACAACACCAATGATTGGATTGTTGAACAGGCAACTATGATATGCAAATTCAGAAGAATACAATAACAAAGAATAATTGACTGTGCTCAAGAGCTCCAAATACCCACTAAACAAGATAGAGGATACGAGAACAAAATATGCTGTCCCTAAATTAAATATAGATGCAGTGGAACCTACAATTTAGCAGGACGCCTCCGCACTAAAATCAGAGATAAAACCTCATAATGATAATGGGCAAAAACCCTGAAAAGGGTAAGGCCGAACTTTCTACAATGACTTGCATAAAGCGGTCAACTTTGTGAAGCGAAATATGATAGTATGAGCGTGAATGAAGTTTTCACTGCCGCAGGTCCCCTGAAATAGCATATGACATGAACCCGAACCAGTTACACAAAAGGTAAAATTACAAGTCTCTCAGAAGGATCCAATAGAAAAGATGCACCTAACATACGGTGTCTCAGCGTTATTGTATACTCGAACCTATAAAAAATAGTATGTCTATACGCTGGAACAACATAAAATATCATATGACCATTATGCCGCATAATCGACGAGGTCCAAGAGCATGCTGATTATGATGGCATAATGGTCATTGTGACATGTTATAAGAGATTTGTAACATGGGTGGTAGGGACCGCCCAAGATATTCCTTGGTGCATGACATTTTCCCCCTACCTTCTGTGTAGTTTGCCGCTAATGCAAGATATCACATACACCCTCAAGTTTGACTGCTTGTTCATGTATTTTCACTTGGCAATGAGGCAGTCGGAAGACCAGGTGGTGGAAGCAACAATGGTAAATTTTAGTGAATTAGTCAGCGTTCCTACTCTACAGTTATTACTTAAAAGGGTTACGTGTCGTAGTGAAGAAAGTGGAGGCTACACGAAACCTGCCGCAGGTAACAAAAAACAAAAAGCAACCAGTTCTTGAAAATTGATTCACTTAGTTTTTGCAAGATTCATGCTCGTCATGGACACTGGAAACAAAGCTATTGTGTGAAAAGTGTTCATGATGTATGAACTTCACCGTTATCCACACTTTTATAATGAAGAGAGTGGAGAGTACAAGAAACCTACTACAGCTAGAAAGAGCAATGGGTCTTTGGAATTAATTTACTTATTTTTTCCAGGATTTAAGCTTGTAATGAACACTAATCAGCAATGCTATTCTGTGAAAGGTGTTCCCCTTGTGTTTACTTCACTTGTTCTTGAATAGTGAAGAGAGATCATAATCCACACTTTTCACATGAAGAGTGCATTATGTGATATAATCAACACTTCTTCCGACTCCCTATTGGTCAATTCTTACCAGTCATGTTACAAATGCACCTAGCATTTCAGACCCACTACCTTGTTCGAGACGAGTCTCGATCACAAACAAGCTCTGACAGCAAAACCGAGATGTGTACTGGTACGGTGCAAGACCAAATATGCCTTCGAAATAACTACGTCTGAAAACCAGATGACTTTCAGTATCAGAAAAGGCTCCCAAAAGGATGTTTGAAGATTATCTTATTTGGCACGAATGGATGCTGGCTTCATTTTGCAACATTGAAGAGGAGCGAAATGAGCATTTATGTACATAATAATGACCATGAGCAATGACGACAGTTGTCTGGTGACCACAAGGGAAACAATATGATTAACTTAGACACCTCGCCCAAGATAGGCAGGTTCTACATACGCTTGAAACCGGGATATGAAAGTCATATTTATGGTGAAAGATATATAGCACTCTAGAGCGAAGTGTGGTTCACAAAAGTGCCGGAAAGTGGGTCGTTTCACGGCGCATGCAACCTTGAAGACTCTGTAAAGGGGAAGAGCCATAAAGCGGCATTGGTTTTACGGGAGTGGTATGGGTCAGTCACACCGCAAGCGCACACATTTATATAATTATTAACTCATTCCACCCTGATAGAAGACTGAGTCAACAGCTTTCCTTGGCGCGCTCTGGGCGCAATGCGCCCAGAGGGCGCCAAGGAAAGCTGTTGACCATGGGCATATAATTTGGAATGATCTTCCATGCAAGTTCCATCCAAAATATTGAAAAATAATCCCTAAATTAGTAAAATACAATTAGCAGACGACATTTAGATATTAGCGGGAAAAAGCGTCATCAGGGTGGAATGAGTTAAGCAATGCAAGTTCATTTATTGTTTCCTCTTGGCAAAACGAAGGGAAGTTTCACAGCGCATTCCAAGAACACAACAAACAACAACAAAGTGCACTGTACAAGCGAAGTTCAATGATCAGTGTGTGAAACCATAAACATCCAATGGCTTTTTTGGTCACCCGAATGACATTGCAACGAGAATACATTCAACACGGTGAAACTGACAATCCAGGAAAACGAATACAATGAATCGTTTATAAACTTGAGACTATATGGCATTTCGTTGCATTCGAAATCGCTACTTGGTCATCATCTGGTACCTTGTAATTTTCGTTAAATATTAACCTGTTCGTCAACCAACTTGGTCGTGAATTGCCATTGGCATCGTGTTATGATATGACATGTGAAAGGTTCATAAAGCCTGACATAAAGCGAAACTTGGCTGACAAGGCGTTCTGTGGTTGACGGGGCACAAGCACAGTAGCGATCACATCTACCAGGTATTGCTAATCTGTATGCGGTTTTTGATTCCTTGTCCGTCATCCGTCCGTCCGTCCATAATTCACATTTTCCACTTCTCCAGAAAAACGTCAACCAGATTTACTTCAAACTTAGTACGGATGTACCTTTGGTGGGTCTCTACCAATTTTGTTCAAATGGTCACGCTCCATCGATTTTTTGACTTGGTTTTAACAATTAGCACAACGAGACGTATTGCAGATGCACAGGCTCCATCACTGACGACATGTACAGCTAAAAGGTAGAGGGCGCCTCTGCAGTTTCTTTTTATGGTCCTAAATGCATATTATTGGAACTTTCTCACCCAGAAATATTCGATACTTTTTTTGAGGACAAAAATTTACATAACCAATTATTTAATTTGCATGACTGTCATTCGGAGGAGGGTGATGCAAATCATTTTCAGTGCTTTAATCGTCAAGTGAGACTTGGTTAAATAATTCTTTCACAGAGGAAGAAATTTCTACAACATGTCATACTTGGTAAGAAGAAAACAGAAATCGTCATTGAGAAGGTGTACGTATGTAAGACTGTATGTATCACTGACCGTATTGCTTTCGGCCAAGTAGACTTTTCATCTTTTGATCCAGATGGCTTTGGATCCCTTGAGGCCATCTGGATTGAACTGTTCCTTCCTAAGGCTAAACCCATCATTATAGGATAGAAGTACCGTCAGCACAAACAAAATTATTTTATGTCTCCTATAGATTCAGTATTATCCACTTTACACTGAATGTCGAGGTCATGATGCCAGGAGGTTTAAATATTTCCTGGCAGCATGAAGGTCATAGTGAAGGTCACTCACATTACCAACCTTTCAATTTGTTTAATTTAAATCATTAATGAGCCCACAAGGACCATCCCCATTTCCCCTTCTTGTATTTATCACATTGTGGTCAAACGTTCGGAAAGCATTTGTCAGTGTAGTGTTAATCCTGTTCCTGTTAGCCTGAGGAATCTAATAGGTACATTTTGTACCAGGCAGGACGTTCGGGATATTCTAAATAAACAAAGAACCAGACAAATAAGATTATTGAAGCATTATACTGAGGAAAACCTTACTGATATACTATAACCATTTTACTTGACTTGACAACTGTCACTTTCTGTGCCGATGTTGACAAAGCTTTTTCTCTATTTACTGGTAAGTGTCTCAATACATTACATTAGGTAGCCCCTGCTACAGACTCAGGCATAAGCTGGAAGTTATTGGTGTTGGATCTACAAACTGGTTTAAATTTTACTTGATTGACCAATGTCAGCTTTTACGTACAGATGGTGTCTATTTTGAATAAGAAAACATTACCTGTGACGACTTCAGGGAAGCATCCTCGGTCCTCATCCATATCCTTTTTACATCAAGGATATTATGAACGTTAATTGTAAATTATTATACTATGCGCACGGTTCAGCGTCACTAGTTCCTGGCAAAGATCCTGATGAAAGTGCTTCAATTATAGGCCATGAATTGGAACACTAAAATAACTGGTCATTAGACAATTGCCTGTCTATTCATTCAGGTAAAACAGAATGCATTATCCTAGGCTCAGAAAAAGACATTGAAGAAAGTATAGAGCTTTTCTATAACTTTTCACGATCATAAAATTGAATCAAAATCAACAATGACATATCTACTGCTTCAGCTGGACCAATGCCTCCCTGGTGATGAATTAATGAATAATATAGTGAACATAACTAATTTCCATGTAAAATTTCTCTACAGATAGAGCAATTTTCTGGACCTTAAGACCGGGAAGCTGCTTTTATCAAACCAAATTTTAATTTTTGTATATCCAGCTGGTACCCCTCCATCTTGAAAAAATAAACTAAGCACAAACTTCAATTGTGCCAAAATAAGAAAGCATAAAATTTATTTTAAACCTGGACTTAAGAAGCCATATTGGTAAAGCTGATTAAGACAGGTCACTCTGTTGGATGTAGACTGGAGAGATTCGCAGTTGGCTCTAAATAATGGTCACAATATATTCCATGGTCGATATCCAACATAACTAACCCATAATTTTAAACGACCTTCAGACCTTCATTTTTATGAGACTAATGGCTGTTTCCTAAATTTTGCTATTCATCATGATAATAACAAATCTGGCTTAAATTTTAATTTTTACCATCAAACCACTAAATGGTGGAATGGTTTCCCCCACGAAATCAAATTGGTGGAAAGATAACTTTAACATATGAGGCCTGAGAGTTTTGAAAATGGAGATTGGAGAGTATAAGGCAGTGTGTCCCTCTCGGTTATCCCGGATCAATGGCAGTGACACTCTACATCCTCTATTCTCCTGTCCTACATCATGTTACTTTTACTTCATTCATTTCATTATCACACCTTGTAATTTTCACAGATTTGTCTATACTACATGTCTTAAGCTGCATTAGTTTTAGTCTCTATATCTACGTTATCGTATTCATTCTATGTATTATAAGTTGACTAGTTTTATTGGATACCACTGGAAATAGGTCTGCAGACTTGTCATCCTAGCATTTGCTGTCTCTTTTACTTGTGGTTTTATATTCGGTGCTAATAAAATTGTATCAGATCATTTGTTCGTGTGAGGCTGAAACGGTCATTTCAGCTTTGACAAGCAGATATGTGCAACCAAAACACTGATTTGGTTTCAAATCGTATGGTGAAGTATTAACTACGACAATATGATGATCTGCTTCACTGTAAGAGTGAACTGCTCCGGAATACTTCTAGTCATATTTTAGGCTGATGGATGTAGCACATGTGCGTCGGCATACACGTCTATTCCTTCAATATAAGCGGACATAACTGATTCATAAATGCCACTTGCTTGTGGGGGGGGGGGGTGTTCTCATTAAGACTATGCCATAAGTCATCATTATCGACAAGTGCTGTTGACTCAGTTTCCATAGAGTGATTGTGAACGTTTCATTGACCTATTTATAGTACTTGCCTCCCAAAACACCACTGAGTGGCGGTATTCACAAAGGATTTGATTCAATCCTGATTTTGGTCCTTAAACTAAATTGGTGCACTTTTAGGCCTTACCTACTTGATCTTCGGTCTGATATATGAATCAAAATTTAAAGCAATAAACAATTTGTGTTCTGGGCGACGATGTGAACTCTCGTTTCAAAAATTCATTTTATAAAATAATAATAATAAGTTTAATCCGGCATTATATATTTTAAGCTGGATCAGAATCTATATCAAATTACGATTGAACCATAATTCTTGAAATGTTCATCATATGCTTTTACAATAGCCATGAAACAGATTGGTTTACACTAAAATCGTACATGGTACTCAGGATTAAAGAATGTTGGATCAAAAGAAGTTGATTTCAATTTTGATCCCAGATTTCCTATCTTATTATAATTTTCTGTTAATATCGTCACAGTTTGCAGACAATGAGCTTTATCCAGATGTGTGCCTGTATGGAACGGTGCAGTTATATTCGACCTTTGAGTGTAAGACATGACAATAATAATGCAGCCTCATATCTGAAATTGTTGAAATGGTCCACCTTTACGTTGCCAATAGGTTTACCCTTGAATGTACACACGGCACTTATGTGAGTGAGAATTATTGTAACGGTCCACTTGCACATTCCTCGTACGTATCTGAATTACTGTAACCATCTACCATCATTCCTAATACTTATCTGAATTACTGTAGAGATCCTCCTTCATATTCCTCATACTCATCTGAATTATTGAAACAATTACATCTTCACAGTCCTCGCACACAGACCTGTCTTTCAAATAACCAGATGGTTTGCCAATACCAGGTAAGGTCAGAGAGAGTTTAAAATGTAGATCATGAGCTTTGCTGAGCCCATTTACTGTTGCAAAACTGCACCCACAGGAGATGATGACTCAACCTGAAAATTGGCACTGTAAGTTTATATTTAACTTCGATATACAACATTACAGCAAATGCGTCACTTGGTTCACTGTGGCTGTAAAGGAAGCTTTTAAGTCAAACACTTGTGTTTGCAGGTTGCAATGGTAGGGAGTATTATTTTCCCGTTTCTATGCTGTACACAAAACAAAACAAAAAATGCCCCCCCCCCCCCGTAACGAGTAACGAACTGTTCTGATAGCCCTGCAGCATCCTGAAACGTCTGAGCGGTGTACATGTAATTGGACTAGATGATTGTGAAGAAAGGACCGCTTTGGTGCTGCATATATCAGATGTCTAATCAACTGTGGGGAAACTGACAGCAAAAGTCCAATTTATTGTGGCAACATGTCATTATACTAGGTGACTGAGAGACATAAATTAGTCATCTGCGCCGGTTTGTCGATCAAAATTGCCCCTCGTTGAATAGACTGCAAAGATTTGAATTGTGAGTCTGATTACTCCAACAATACGAAGCTGGAGACACCCAGATCTACCCACAGATGGAGCAGAGTTAATTCCCTGTTGCGTCCAGAATATTTACATTGATTTTGATCGATGTAATGTTAAATGGTTGTAAGCTATCGTATTGTAAATATGGGCCTATTTATTTATCCTGGATAGCCCTATAGTACGATGGATGAGTTATCTAATGGTTCTCCAGACACGGAGAGACACATAAGTATATACAAAGTGCACAAGACAGTAGAAAAATACATTGTAATGTTACCAATTGTTATCTAATATGATATTTATAATAATAAGACGTCATGATATCATGACCTGCATACAGCTGTGTTCAAAGATGACCCTCTAGTAATATGAGAAAAAAATAAGAAAAAAATCACATGGCTAAGATGAACCATATGGAAGGAGAGGGAAATTAAACTATGAATCGTCTGTTTTCAGTGTTAAATTTCTGAACTGCTTCCAAAATTTCACCATTTGACACACCAGATAGTTCTATGCTACCAAACTGTTTTAAACGTTTACTGAACTATCACTTCCCAGATGGATAATAAGATTTGGATGAACTCCAGGAGCCAATATTGATACAGTAGAATGTAATTTTTTTATCCTTGGCGGTAAGAATTTCGGTCAATACAGGAGGAAGTGTTTTCGGTCTTCACTTGAACAGGAGGCCGCACCGGAAGGACTTGAACAGGAGGATGCACCGGAAGGACTATGAAGGATGTTTACCTTATGAAGGTCCTTGTTGAATGTAGAGAATCCCAGTTGCAACTGAGAGAGGAACATTGAGAAAGGGTTCGCCGTAGGAGTAAAACTCGGAGGCATCGTCAGTCACAAGTAAGGTGGCCTTCAGCTTAGTTTTAAAAACTTGAAAGGAAAAGCAGTTTCTGGCACAGGATTTGCTTTAGCGCTGGGTTCTTCATTTGAGAGGGCGTATGAAGGTAGAATGACATAAAAAAATCTACCAGTGAAGAAAGGATATAAAACACTTGCAAGGTAATTGGTAGTAAGCTGATTATATATTTCATAGAAGAGGGTCAACTTGAAATATCTGATCATACATTTTGTAGAACAGAATCAACTTGAAATATTTACGTCTGTTTAAGAGGGTTTGCCATCAGATTTCCTGGAGTAGTTTAGCATGAGAAATGTGTCATAGGGTACCTGTACATACTTTAGCTGCCTTAAAACTGGACGGGGTTGGCTGGATAAACGATTGAAACGCTTTCAGGCACGATTTAGATGACGCATGTGCTTTTTTTATACAGCTGTAATCCATGGTATGTCGCTGGGTCGGATGGTTATTTCCTTAAATAGAATGGAATCTATGGCTGTACTTATAAGCAGATTGATCCAGTAATATACAATATCATCAACAAAGTCACATGTATCATGGGCAGTATCCCTAGGATCGTGAGAGAGGGCTGCATTCAGATCAAGAAAATTAGCCTTTTTATACAATATCATCTGCAGAGTCACACGTATCATGGGCAGTATCCTTGGGAGCGTGAGAGGGGGTGGCATTCACATCACGAAAATTATCCTGTTTAAAGTTCGATACGTGTCTTTTGAAATGTTTGTCTTTAAGCTCAGAAAGGGGACAGGAACAGAAGACTACCGAGTCCGAGTTATCCGAATTTGATACCCATATAGCTATCCATGATATAAAAATTAATTAAGGGGAAGTACGTAACCAAAATGACACAGTTTTCTTTCTAGTGATTCAAATCCTAGTTTATGTTCTCTTGAAATACACATTCTGAAGATTGAAACAAACTAACATTAACATTATAGAAGCAGAGCGAAAAAGCAAACCAGGCTCTCTCTCTCTCTCTCTCTCTCTCTCTCTCTCTCTCTCTCTCTCTCTCTCTCTCTCTCTCTCTCTCTCTCTCTGTTTCTTTTTTCATTTTATTTTCCTTAGTTTATAACTTTTTAGTGGCTGAAACACGTTTGTTGTTTTCTTTCAGAAGGAATGGGAATATGGGAATCTTTGCTTTTAATCGGTCCCTGATCGCATTCCACATTTGTCAATGGCGTGAGGGAGCAAACTTTTTAATATCTGCATGATATATTTGTGTATCTATAACTTTCTCTTGACATCAGAATGACAAAATTCGCCATGCAATTATTTAAGAGTCGGTTTTCAATGTTGACATCAACGTTTGCCAATGATGACTACGACACTGAAAATACACATCCATATAGTTCCCGTCTCGCTTGATTGTTCTAAATTCTGGTATAATTTTCAGAATACTTATGTTCATGATACGTATATTTTATCGACATTTTTATGCATATAGCACGCAATAAAAGCTTGTAAATTGCATTTCAATAAGACCAACAACGTACCATACCTTTGCAGTGTCGATTTGAATTAAATGTAATCAGCGGGATTGTACTTTTTAGTCTGGATTTCAAAAGAAATTGCAATTCATCAGCCAAGCGTTTGGCTGTGTGTTATGTTGGTACAGACTGAATAGATTGGGCATTGCATAACCAGATGTGCACTTAATGTTCCTATATAGTGGTCTGTGCACCTATCTATGTTTAATTAATTAGAATGCGGTTCAATAGAAGTGGACACCTGTTCTCAAAATAATTGTATATATGTGAAACATTTTGGCATTTGATAAGCAAAGCGCAACTAACAGTGATTAATTTTATTAATTTGTCACGCTCATTGTATAACATTGTTGCAGATCCAGAGCCAGAGGTTATTTCACGGTAGTTCAGGCTATTACCGCAGCAGCTTTTATCTTATTTATCAATTCAGTTCTATTCCACCCAAAATGATTATACTTCAAATTAATTACAGGCAGCAAAACGTACAGACTAAGAATTGCATGTGCTGAGACTGCTGCAGATCCCGCCCTTTAGAGTTTAGAGACATAATGTCACTACCTCATGATGATGATGATGATGATGATGATGATGATGATGATGATGATGATGATGATGATGATGATGATGATGATGATGATGATGATGATGATGATTTACTGTACATCCTGTTCACTCTAAGACTGGTCCCTCTCAGCGTCTAGTAGGCAGCTCTTGGCCCTAATATCGCGAAGTTAATTCAGGAGGAACCCCGAGCATTTGACCGATACCTGCAGAGCTCGTGCGGTTTTGAGACCTTGTTACACGCAGCCATGAGACCCAGACCAACACGAAATATCCACCTCCGGGGAACTGGACTCCAAGCCACGGAAAGCACTTTCCTATACAAAAAGCATGTGGCACGAAGCTCGAATAATTGCTATAAATTAACCTCCGTGTATTTTAAGTGGCCAAACAGATGACGTATAGAATTTGACTCTGCACCATTTATAAAAGCAAAGCTTATTTGGTTCTTGTAACTTCTGGGATATGATTTGAACAAAAACAGCAAACAGACAGTTTCGATGCGTTGAATTTTATATATCACCCGCGTCTGTTTGAAGATGAACGATGTATTGGGAGTTCTTAACTAAACTACGCCACACTACAATGAACAAAAACTCTAAAATTGCAGTGCGCCGGACGACTTGACTAGCCGAGCAGCCGATTTTATTCCAGATAAACAAAATATGGCGATATGACCAAGCACTGTATAACAATATACAAGTGGAATATGATTTCAAATCATAGAAAATACAATACATTGTAGATAATTATATATGTCGATCTATGAAACGTTGTGTTCTAACATTTAAACGAAAATCCAAACAAAAAACCCTTCATTGTACTGATGCTGTCGCCCAGGAAAAACCAGAGATAAAAAACCCCAAATGGGATCCGAAAAAACTCTGGAAACCTGTGTTAGTAGTAAATGCAGCACTAGACTCCGGGTAAAGGTGACCAACTCTACCTTATTGAAAAACAAACCTAAACTAGATTCTTTTGAAATGGTAAAGAAAAGTGAACTGTCCGAGCGTCCGGGCTAGAATGAATAACTCTATACAAAACCCCACTATTTAAAACACCCCTACAGGTCACAGCCTAATAAAAATAATAATAATTCCTGCTTTACTACGTACCGTAGGAATATTTTATTCTTAACTAAACTACGCCACACTACAATGAACAAAAAACTCTAAAATTGCAGTGCGCCGGACGACTTGACTAGAACTGTCAAAAAGATAGGGTAGGAAAATAAGAATAATATTAAATTTAGATTTCCCTAAATTTTTAACATACAAATCAGAAATTTCTTAAAAGTAGAAAATTACATGTTCAGCATTTTAGTAACTGAGAGACGCCTCTCTAACGAATCTGCCACGTAACCATCTTTAGCAGAATCAGTCTTCCAACGACCATGTCTCTTCCAACAACGATCATCAACATGAGCATTTGCTGCCGCAGTGGCACCCCCTGCCCTAAGAGAATGCAAACCTATATTCAAACTTCCCACCACAGGTCTCAATCTTTGCGTTATGCACTCTCTAGTCCTGGAATAGCTTAAACGCTTATTTTTATAAATAAGCCTGCATATATTTCCCGACCTGAAAGCTGGCCTAAATAAGAACAAATTTGACCTATTATCTATGTGTGCCAAGCAAAAATACCTTTTTAATATTTCGTAAGGACATGCTGAAGAATGGCCTTTGGCTATTACTACATTTTGACCTTGCCTATACTGATCAGTTTTGCTTTTTTCGATGTGGAGACACAGATGTTGATCTTCAAAAGTAATATCACTGCACTTCAAATTACTCAATTCGTTAAATCTTAGAAAACCGGAAAATGACAACAAAATCATAGCTAAATCTCTTACGACAATTAAGTCTTTGGAATCTTTGAAAAATCACATAAAGTCTTTAGAACATCCACAGAAATAGGCTCCTTCTTTGTTACCCTTCTCGAAGCTCGTCGTTTCGCCGTTTCCACCAAATTTATAACGAAACCATTATCAGTAGGATCGTGGAAACCACTTATCTCATGTAACCACTTTACTGCATGACGTGTGCTAGAAATAATAGCAAATGATTGTCCATGATCCAAAAGGAAAGTAATGTACATAGCAATGTGAATTGGTTCCGCAGGATTGTCACTATGTCCTTTCTCCAAAATAAATTTTTTCCACTTACGAAAATAAGTGAAGTACTTTCGGCTCGTATTGTCACTCCTAGATTGGAGTAAATACCTGGTCATACTGTCACACAATTTGCGATCTTCTGAGTTATGTAGATCAACTCCGGACTCCGAGAGTGCAGCATCCACATTATGCTGTATATACTACCTGATCTGCGCCAGAAAAGCCGACAGTTATCAAGTCCTGTTGATTTAATAATTTTACATTTTCTTTCCAAAAAATCAATTCATCAAATGCGTCTGCATTCAAGAGAACATGATCATTCCAACTGAATTTGGTGTTCAAACAATGAAAAATGGCTCTCGTTCGAAAACGTACCGCGTGCCCCATAACAGGTTGCATAGAAATAATACGCCCCGCCACGGACGCCAATGATCTTGCACGCACATAAAGCTTACCTTCTACTATTTGTTGCAACAATTGTTCCACTGAACTGAACAACTTCTGCATACGTTCTTGGGTAATAAACACGTGACCGCCAACGAAATCCCATTCAAAACCAAGCCACGTAGCCGTCTGCATAGGATCCCAACTACATTTTTCCTCGGCATTTAAAAAAAAACAATCTTGAAAGGTCTTCTCTTACTCGTTTGCTTACCTTTTGAGCGTCATCACGCTCACTCGCACCGGCTATTCCATCGTCCAAAAACATAATAATTTTAATACCTTGCTCTCTCCAATAGGTAACTACTGAACGCAGCACCTTAGTGAATATATATCCAGCCGTACTTATTCCAAAAGGAAGCACATTAAATATAAAATATTTTTGCTTCCCCTGAAAAACCCATGAAAATCCGAGAAATTGCCTGTGAGGTTCAAAAAGCTCTATATGATGATAAGCTCCCTTCAAATCATAGGTAAATACCCAATCACCAGTTCTGAACATATTTCTGGCTGTAGAAGCGTCTTCCATTCGAAATTTGAATTTAAAGAAATTTCCATTTAAATGTCTACAGTACAAAACCAAACGTGGTTTATTAGATTTATTAAATGCTACTGTTAAAGGATTTACTACAAAAGGTTGCTCTGAAACCTCAGAAATACATCCTTTTTTCAACAATTTTTGAATTTCTTGTGAAACCACGCCTGGATTATCCAAAGCCGACTTGTTATTTTTCAACATAACACCGGAAGGTACCTCGTAAAAAGGAATCCTATAACCATCACGTATCACCGACAATACGTAATCGTGAGCACCAATGCTTTCCCATTCTTTCAAATTTGCCCTCAGCCGGCCCACTGGGCTTTGAATTTGAATATCCTTATTAACATTATCCGTATGACATGTACAGTCAGAACATTCGTATTCAAAATCATGAAACCTATCGCTATCACTAATGATCATGCAATTAACATAATTTAGCGGAAAACTTAGCTTTTCTTCAGATGAAACACCGCATAACCCATCTTTTCTCCAATGTCCGAGAGCGCCGCACCCGAAACAGACTCCAGGCCTCTTAATCTGCTCCATACTGCTCTTTCTTGAACTGGTCAAAGCTGGAATAGAATTTCCCGTCTGGTGCTGGTTGCTCAACTAGTTACTTTGACCACTAAGATACGACCAACGCCTGGAAAGACGTGCTTTACGTAAACGCTCCTCCTTGACGACCTTGTCGCAACGAAATTCGGCTTTATAAATCCGTTTCTCATCGTCGCTATCTTCTGCGAGTTGGTCCGATTCATATTGTTCCACCACCTTCCAACGGTGTTTGGATAAGTCAGCTAACTTAATTAGTTTTTGACGGTGTGAAATTAAAGCCAAACCTTCTGTAATTTTCTCTTGAGCTGCTCCAACGGAATTTTTACTTTCGTCGGAAAGAAAACCTGTGGCTTCCTGTAATTTTTCGGCGACCTTCACCGCATGCTTAAATTGCTCCTCATTGCCTTTCCTCTTGAATGAATACGCGCCAGTAGTCAGACTTTCCATTTTCGTCAGTTGAATGTCTGACCATTCTTGCTGTTTTTTGACCAAATTTTGCTCAAAATTTTGCAACCTTGACGAAATTAACCCGTCTAATTGACTCAAAAGAGTCTTTTGAGACTCTACAACAGCTTCGTGAACTTTTGCCTCCAAACTAGTATCAGTCATGGTGACTGTGTAACACGGCACCGCACGTACTGAAAACTAAATAAAAGAATCGACTGCCCACAAAGAAAAGTGAACTGTCCGAGCGTCCGGGCTAGAATGAATAACTCGATACAAAACCCCACTATTTAAAACACCCCTACAGGTCACAGCCTTGACCCTAATCACGTGCCTTCCGCACCGCCAAAACCCAGTTGGCTTCGAAACGTGTCAGAAAAATAATTCCTGCTTTACTACGTACCGCAGGAATATTTTAATATCCATCATTATCTTTCCCAAAATCTTTAGTGAAAACTTTGTCTTCACTCGCAAACACGTATTTAAAAAATCTGTCTAATTATACGAACAGGTGTGACAGCGCCGTATGGTGCGTGTAGGTCTGAACCGAAAACTGCTACAATCCAATTTAGGACTTTCTCCCACAGGTGGACCACTGTGCCCAGTGATTTTCTCACCTCCAGTGCCTAGAGACAGCCACTTTGCTGGGGTAAGACTTCTTGATTGTATAGTTTTATCATAGGCACTTGCCACAAAGCAAGGTTTACATGGTAAATGGCATGAATATCTCAGCTGAACAAGTTTAAGTATGGGAGGAAAATGGCCTCTGAACTATTAATGAAACCTTTCATAAAATGTTGAACTTATTGCAATAGGTTTAGACTATTTTAGGGCAGTATAGCTTGCCTAATCAGTGAGGTGTCTGCCATAAATGAAACAGTGGCATTTTGCCCTTTAAACACCACACTTGTATGAATGGCTACAGCCGAGAAAGCCATATGCTGTGGCATCATGAGCACCTGCTCATGATGTCACAATGTATTCAGTTAAAGGATCTACAAACTACTCTGGTGATTTACCCACGGGAGTCAGAAACCTATTGAAACATATGCATGTATGGTGGTCTGTACATAGATCCTGTATAAGGGTCTCATTAATTTTGCCTGTAAAAAGTTTGTAACATCTTCAAATAAAAAATGCCTGGTACATTATTGATATTGACAGGCATACTAATCAAACAGTTTTACAATTTATGTTAATGTTACTATAACTAATCTCAAAATTACTTTGAAGATTGGTACTTTGACATGCATTACCCTATGCCCACAAGTGTCCACCCCCGCAATGCCCTTTCCAGCCAGCTGGAGGTGAGAAAACTCTATGCTTTGCTGGTCCTGTGAAAGGAGTCAGTTTCTCTACGCTCCCTATTCAATCCTGTCGCTCTCCATGTCTACACCTATGCGTCAAATCACACCTGTACCCACCCTCGTCAAACACCAGTCTGTCGCAGGGGACCAGTCCCAGCTCCCCCAGCTTTTTTACTCTATATTTCACCTGCCTTCGGCGACCACGTGCTAGACACCACCGGCGGCGCCCGCTTCTTTGAGATAAATTGACCTGTAGTATGAGCTTTTCAATGCGGTGTGCATCACATGCTTTGTTTTTAGACTAGCACTCCACCACCAAATGTCGCGGCGGCTCCGTATAGTAAGCGATTGTCGACATTGTTTGTGGAACCTTAAAATAAAGAAATTCTCATCCCTTCGCAAATACACAATCTATATGACACGGTCGGATCAGACCTGACCTCTTGCCTTTTTATTTTGAAATATGTGACAAGCTTTATGTCGTATTTTATTTCAACCGCAGCGTACAGGCTAGCTGCAGGCACATTATGACAGCTCCTGTTCGAAATACACGTTGTGCATGTATAGACGGCGATAATAAAGATTGGATAGTACTAGTCTTTAATCTTAATTTTATTTCTGCCTGGATGTATTTGAGACATAGCTGCCCTCAGGGCCCACCTGTCACATTGGACCACTTTCAGCAAGTCCCAGGGGCTGTCCCTTGGGACAGGTCCAATTCTTTTTTAATTATTCGCTGTCACCGCGTTCAAAGTGCAAATTTAGAAAACTCAAGGTTTGGGTGTATTTGAGACATAGCAGCCCTAAGGGCCCACCTGTCACATGGGACCACTTTCAGCAAGTCCCAGGGGCTGTCCCTTGGGACAGGTCCAATTCTTTTTTAATTATTCGCTGTCACCGCGTTCGATGTGCAAATTTAGAAAACTCAAGGTTTGGGTGTATTTGAGACATAGCAGCCCTAAGGGCCCACCTGTCACATGGGACCACTGTCAGCAAGTCCCAGGGGCGGTCCCTTAGGACAGGTCCTTTTCTTTTTTAATTATTTGCTGTTGCCACGTTCGATGTGCAAATTTGTGAAACTCAAGGTTTGAACAGCTATGTGAATTTTCAAACGTGTCATCAGTGGGAACCCATCAAGCATTTTTGACAGCATGCAATTTCCGGACACACTTATTGTGATGGTTACGTTTCGCGCGGCTGTCCATTGTTTAGGATACAGAACACATCCATTTGTCAATAATTGTACTATTCTCACGTCTGCTTACGCAGAGTTCCGTTTGGTAATCAAAGCAATTTCCTCTCAATGGGTGGACACCTATCTATGGAATAAAAAAATAAGTCGGTAAATCTTCGACATATAAAACGGATACTTCGCAAAACAAGAGACCTGTGAAAATCCTGTACCCGGCTGACCTTACATCCGCAGACTGAAATGGCCCTTGAACTCCAGAATAACAAGGCGACCGTCATCTAAGACCAACATCACTGTTGCTGACATGTACATATCGCTTTTCCGGTATTTCCGAATTTTCATAATTTATCCAAAAAAATAAATAGATAAAATAAAAATGACAATACCATCATGTAATATGACCAAAGTGGGTAGAATTCAAGTGAAGGTACATTCCCAATAAGTTTGAAGAGGATCCAACAGTTTGGGAGAAGTCAAAAAAGCGGAAAGACACAATTATTTTTATTTTTCTACTTTAAATTCAAAACCACCTGTTGCGCAAAGTAAGGTCTGGGAGTCCACGACTTGTAGTTTTAAAGCAATTGGCCTGCAGTTTGGGACATATTTTCAGAGATTTTACGACAAAATATAAATTCACAGAAAAAAAAATTAAACAATCACTAGAGCATGGCCATTTGAAGACAATTTGGTACAACTCCATATAAGTTACATTCCCACCTGGTTTGATGTGAATCTGGCATGCGGTGTCAGAACAAGTCGAAAATAGCAAAGTCACATAAAAATTGGTACAAAAATAAAAATGCCACCTTCTAAAGGGATTAAGTTCCAATGGTCACCAGATGTATTCCTAAACACTTTCGAAGCAAATGCACAGGCGGCTTCAGAGAATTTTAAAATTTTGCAAAAAACAAAAAACCATTAAAAATGCAAACATTATATGACAATGCCCATATGAAGAAACTTTGGTAGAGATCCACCCAAGGTAAATTCCCATCAAGTTTGGACTGGGTCTGGCGAACGGTTTTAGACAAGAAGTCAAAATGTGAATCCTGGACCAACCAAGGACGGTGGACTAACAATCATATAACCTCAGCTGACTGACAAGTCAGCTGGGCTAATAAAGTCAGGATGTTCTAGAGCGTTTAATTAAGCATTTAAGACCCATTGTCAACTGTGCCACTCATATGTTTTTATTTCTATGCCGATTATCATTAAAATCTCAGAAATATGGAGGAGATGAGCGGTCAAAATTTACACAAAATGAACAAGGAATAACGAGGGAAATTAGTGAGCGCAATCAAAACAATTTGCAAGACCATATTTGTCTGAATATTGACTGTTAATGTCGAATTTGGCAAATCTCAAGAGCCAAATTAGGAGTGATGAAAGAAAAAAGGACGAACGATAGTGAAGTAGAACCGGAACAGTTCAAATTCAAAAATGTTCATCGATTGACATACTATGGAAACACGGGTGGCTGCATGGATGGAAGAACGGGCGCGCGGCCGAAGGCACAAACGAAAAAGGCATCAAATCAAGCACACACAGAAAAAGAGAAGAGGCGACGTCTGGAGGGGTATATGCATGTTGACATATGAAGCGCGAGTCTCTTTCCTTATGCCAATAGTGCCAGGAAGGCGTACACTTCAGAACACCAAGGCATCAATTTACGACATACTTATCTTGTCTGGAGAGTCGATATCAGCACCCTGTTCTACCTTCTTGTGACCTTCTGTTCGTATATTTTATGTGGTAGGGTCGCATGGTAGGGGGGTTTGATTACAAAATACGTATTTCAAAAAAGCTATAATTGTTAGCACTGCAGACTTGTCCGTCAGCAGAGCTATTGAAATCTATTTGCGTCCGTCGTCAGCCTGTCCATCTGTCCGTCCCGTTGTCAGACTTTTTACATTTTCGGCTTCGTCTCAAAAACCGCCACAAGAAATTTTTGATTTTGCACATGGATGTTCTCCAGGTGGCCCTCTACCAAATTTGCAAAGGAGATGATGATGCAATATTTTCTGTATTTTTTGTGAATTTGTAAATTAATTTTTTGACAAAAAAAAATATCTTCATCTCAAGAACCACTTGGCCAATTGCTTCGACATTAAAAATAGGGTCACCTGGGTCACTTAGTTCTAATTTGGCCATCAGGTGGCGCTGCAATTTTTTCTTATTGTTTTATGAATTTTCGTGTGTTAAGGCTATTTGTGACTTCTCCAGAACGGCTGAATATCATTGCTTAAAATTTTACCACAATTAATTAGACTTTAGACAATGGAAGTATGCGAAATAATATAGATATATGTTAATTGTTGACGAAGTTATTGGAAATCAAACTTTGCGACTGCAGGTGAGTGTTACCACTGCACAGTAAATAGAGCTACTGTATTCACATTTTCGATTTGTTTTGAAAAACTGGTGCTTGGAATGTTTTGATTTTGCATTGGATGTTCCCCAGGTGGACCTCTACCAAGATTGCAAAGGGGATGGTGATGATGTAATTTTTCTGTCTTTCAAAAAGTTTTTAATTGATTTTTTAATCTTTATCTCAAAAAATACTTGGCTAATTGCTTTCATGAGGCACAGAGGGTCACCTGGGGTCATTTAGCTCTTATTTTGGCCGCCAGGTGGCGCTACAAATTTTGCTAATTTTTTATGAATCATATATCACATTTTGCTAGCACTGTACCTGTATATAGCTATACAGACTACAGTACATGTGTTGCAATACCGTAAAAGCATATTCAAGTCAGCAGAGCACAGGTTCATCATGATCCTCCTATTAATCCCTTGGGTACAAGTACAGTCATCTTCCATTCAATCGTAGATATCTCTGAACACATGGAATTTGCCATACTGCAAACTTAAATGACGAAATTGAAATAAGATATCTGAAATCAAATTAAAGATATCCTACATTGAAACAAAGGTTTATTCTATGTTTGAGGGCGAGTTTTTTATTTTCTAGAATGAAATTCAGAAGTAACAACTCACTGTAGATCACATGACCTAAACATTTTAACAGTTACAACTAAATTGTGACGCGCCTGCATCATTCACGCAGTGCATTCCCACGGAGACAAAATCAAATGTACACGAGGGATGTTTGATTATACGTCACACGTGATGTTGAATAACTATGCAAACCTAAACAAACACCGCACACTAGATCGGCGTTTAAAGTAGGCCTAGGGCATATTTTTGGGCAATGAATACCCAATTAAACATATAAATAAACAAAGCTTATCTGGCTGGAGAGTGAGTTACTGCTTTTCTCTCACTCGGGATCGTTTTCGGTGAGGAAAATCATCGTGACCTGGGGTCACCTTTGATTTTCCCAACCAACAACGAGCCCTCGTGAGTGAAAAAGTATAGTAACTCACTCTCAGCCATGTAAGATTATCTTTATCTTTTATTTGATAAGAGATTTCCTAAATTACACTTAATACGTCTTGAAATCCTAATTGAAGATATGCTCAATTGGATCCCGGATATGTTCTAATCCGCCACCCTCCCCCCCCCCCCCCCTCCACACTCCCCCGCTCGGTCGCTTCGCCAGAGAGTGATTCATTCACTAGCCTAGTTAAATTTACGTCAGTTTTTTTTTTCACTCCCCCACTTATATAGAAATGAAGGCCTGGTCTACAGTGGCAGCCGGGTAATAGGGAAATACGGAGCCAATTTCCAGAGAATGCTCCCATTTTGTGAGCCTAATAAAAGTTTGGTGCTAAGCGTGACGAAGTTCAAAACGTAGATCACGCGTTCGGAACAATCTGGACGAGATTGAATGCTTGACAATTGAATACTCGTACGTGCGTTGCCTAATTGACTGCCCGAGCCATCTCTAGCGTACTGCTCACATCATCAAAACTTCAAAAAGGTTGCCGCTTTTTGACCGGCGTGTCGACATTTATAAGAGATGTGAGACAGAGGCTCTCTGATTGGCTCAGCAGTCAAGGGAGCAGATAGTATTATGTAACGCATTATTGCCTTTGTCGCTTACATGTTAGAGTAAATGTACCTTATTCAAAGATACTTTTTATTCTGTTAAAAATATATTGAACTTCAATAACGATATCTTGTAATGAATTCAGGATATTTTTAATTGAACTGAAGATATGTTGAAATGAACTCAAGATATCTTGAATGTTATTAAAGATATCTTCATATTCGTAATTGATAGTAAAAGTGCCCGCAATACGGTCAGCAAGTTGGCAACGGAAACATGTATTTCTGTTTATGTATCAATTTCTGCACGTTCGACGTGAAGCTGTTCTCATAATTTTGTTGACTGAATGAGGTACGTTGAAATGTTGGGTATAACTTTCAAATATCATATCAAACATAATAAATTTCAAACTTCAAATTTTCCTTCAAACAAGATTTAAAAAATCTTGGGGAGTGAGAGATGATTTAATTCGTTATAAGGAGAACATGGAGTACACTGTAAGAATATATTTTAATTTTTCTGTTTCAATTAACATATTTTATTCATACATTACACGTAAAAATATGGTTACAGATGAGCTGCTAACAATTGGGAAAGGGGGCATATCCCTATCGAATCCCTCTTGCAAGAGAAAGGCAAGGAGCATGCAAGCCAGTAGACACAAAACAACAAGCGGAGAAGTGGTAGACATGAACAAGATATGAAGTGGGGCATGGATGATCAGAAAATCTATTTGTAGGTTTTGAGTATCTGAAAAAAAAATCGCCAGGATCAGCATGGAGCTTGCACGTGCAGAGATACCTCCATGCTGAAATTGTGAATGGAAGTTTTTTTAGAACCAACAGAGCAAGGCAAACTGACCTCAGGGCCCGCCAGGCAGGGTCCAAGCCGCTGCGTCCAGCTAAGAACAAAATGGCCAATACCAACGGGCTGAAACGATCATAGGAGATATAAGTTTATTAAGAGCAGAGAAAACATTACTATTTGTTTGAAGAGAACTGTACAGTAAGCCATAAGGTAAAGTCTGTCGGCTAAAGGTGACAAGGACGACTTCAGTGTGCAGTGTATATTTTTGACAGGGGAAATCGTGGTCAAATGCATCCTCATGAGATGAGCCACATGCTTTTGATCTTGCTCACTACAACAAATTCATTTCCTTTGAGGAAGAATACGTATGTCCAAATGCTCGGCGGGAAAATCTACGGAACCATTTCTTCGTTCGGTAATTCCGAAAATTGTTATCAAACCAAGAAGCACACACACACACACACACACACACACACACACACACACACATATATATATATATATATATATATATATATATATATATATATATGTATGTATGTATATATACACATACACACATACACACATATATATATATTTGCACCTGTAACACTAGTTATTGCAAACATGGTGTTATGTACATGCTCTCCAACCTAACCATGTGTAAATTTGTTTAACAATTATATCATTACAATAGCGCCACCCAGTGACGGATTTTGTTTTACGCCCTCCACATTTGAATGCAGCTGCGGGATGCTAGGATCCAGTCCAAAATAACAGTGAAAAGTATGAACATAACGTGCTCAGCTGACCCACAGATATTCACCCTCAAACATGCCCCGGGCTGAGCGGAGTTGAGGCACACCTTAAGCAACAGCTGGAAACGATCCCATATTGGCATATCAAACATAAGCTGCTCTCCGCGAGATCTGAGTTGACATGTACCTCACTAAACCTGATACTTGAACTGGTAACTTACTGTTACCAAGAAATGCAGTTAAAGCCTGACGAATGCGTGTCTAAGGTTAAATACACATTCAGGTGCACATAGGGTTTCAGGCCAAATGTAAATTATACATTGATAACACCGTGGCCTGGATAGATGAATTACGGAGTTAATTTTACAACATGACATATACTCATCATATTGGCACCTATCTGTGTCAGGTTTCATCTCACAAAGTGAATGCGCAAGGAAATGATAACCAAGAGATTGATGGTTTATTGTCATGACACTGTGACAAAGGTAATCTCTCTCTCTCTCTCTCTCTCTCTCTCTCTCTCTCTCTCTCTCTCTCTCTCTCTCTCTCTCTCTCTCTCTCTCTCTCTCTCTCTCTCTCTCACTCTCTCTCTCTCTCTCTCTCTCTCTCTCTCTCTCTCTATATATATATATATATATATATATATATATATATAAACATATATATATATATGTATATATATATATATGTATATATATATATTCCCACCTGGTTATTCTTGAAAACGTCGAAAAAGAAAGCAGTTTTAATCAAGATATGAATAGTATATTCACGTATCAATGTGACCGAGATCAACTACATTCCCACCACATTCGAAACTAATTCAGTATGCAATTTGGGAAAAGTCTAAAAATTATAAAACCACACTACAATTTATTTCAACAACTGAAACAATAATGCATTTTGTTTGAAGAAACTATATTGTCCGTGGATATTTTTCAGACTCCCGACCAAAACCAATCACCAACAAAAATATAGAAAACATCGACTGTAGCCCTGAGTATGACTTACATTTTCTTGTAGAACACCTGTAGGAGTTGTGAGCGAGGTTTCGTTAAGTTAAAGTAAATAAAAACTCAAAGACGTGATGGGCCATTCATGTACATTATCACTGCCTTACATATTTGGTAGACATGTACCTGATAAGCAATACCGGAAAGTTTAAAAAGTAACACTACCAGTTGTATTCGAGAATTAAAATACTAAAAGACGTGAAAATAAAAAAATACTCAAGGGTGCTAAATAATTACGTCGCCTCTTACTTCAAATAAGATCCTTGACTACCTAGATATGCTCTTGCATGCGTTTGGAGCAATTGGTAAAGCGGTTCCATATTATAAGACTGTTGAAATGTTTACCATTGCTGAACCAATGAGAGACCTTCATCAAGTTTAAAGGGGCTCTGGCACATGGTTATGAGGGGACCCAAACAAGCATGCATTCCGCTGCAAGAGCCAACCTTTTTTTGCGACGGGCTGCGGAAGCTCAATTTATCGCTTGGAGGTCCACCTTGATGCTCTGTAATGGTCATGCTATACATGATGACTGATTGACCCCCAAGCATCCAGGAGTCAGAATCATGGCAGATATTCATCGGCTGAGGGTATGTCTCATTCTGAGATAAGAGCTGCACTCCTAACAGCCGATCAGAGCACTCCATGACATAACAGCGGCAAATTCAGTAATGGCGAAATAACTGGATACGGGTTGTCCATGCAACTGAAATTTCCACTGATGACAAAATGAATATTGTGAAAGACCCTCAGTTTTTTCTTGCATGTTCTAAAAGCAAGCAGTAGTTTCATCAATATGCACTCCTTTATATCCTCAGCAGCCACACGTTACATATCCATACCTGCCCTCCTGTGACCTCATGAAGTTGGCAATGGCGTCCTTAATCTTCACATCACCTTACTCGTATCTGATACATTTTTTTGCTAAAGTAAATCCAAAGCAATCTGAGGTATTATTTCCTCACAGGAGACCTGCACTGTGACCATGAATCCACTCCAGAGTTATTGAGTGCTCAGAACTTCAAGAATCATCTATTTCGACCTCGATGTTAAGTAATTTCCTTCCTTCATTTTCAAAAGGCCACAATACACACAGAACACATCAGGTATGGCTATATTCTCTCTTCTGCATTGGCCAAGTGGACTAGTTGATATTAAAAAGTGCGGTGCAAGGCTCAAAACAATTAAATTCCCTCTCAGACGTACAGCTAGTAGGTGTCATGAAAACACCAAGATGGGGGGGGGGGGGGGGGTAAATAAAACCTGATAATAATTTCTTCAAACAAACATTGGTTATCCAAAATGGTTTATTTTGAATCTTTAGAAATAATTTCTGAAAATTAATGCAAATAATGAAACTTCTACTCAGAAACTTTATATTTCGGAGTGCTTAAAAGCATCTTCCTATGCTGTGAAATGGGTTATTCCAATACCCTCCCCTCTGACTTCCTGTGGTGCTTTTACAAAAGTGTCACACAGCTCAAAACCCCATACCCTTACAACTGCACTGAATTGCAATATGATAACAGGACAAACATACCATTCTTATGCCTTGACATCAAATAGCAAAATAAAACAAGTGCGTGGAAGACCTGTACAGCTTATCTGGCAGCCCTTGACCCCCCCCCCCCCCCCATTACTTTACCAGATTTGTGATTGATGGGCATAAGGCTTCTCAGTGTTTGGGAAACTTGTGGCTGGAAGAACAAACAACATCCATAGAAATCCACTGGCGTCATCCCCACCCCATCCCCCACCCCAGGGAATAAGCTATTTCCAGGGTCCAAGAGACTGGTTGCTACTATTTATCTGTCACTAGAAACCGTCAACGGAAATGCTGTCTCTGAATTGCCAAGATTCCAAGATGGCAGCCATTTCCAGTGTGTGTAACAGTGTGTGTTTTGTGAAAAAGGCGATGATGTTCTGCAGACAGGATACTGTAGTTGAATAGATAGTCTAAAAAAAGTAACAGAACAAGTGAATAAAATTAAGACATGTAAAAAATCATGAAGTCATTGACCACTTGGTTGATGTGCTTGGTTCACAATATAGCATATCCTTTGTCATGCATAGAAATTGTTGCGCTCAGTTTACAAACAAAAATGAATAAATTAATTCCTTACAGATGTCCCAATCTACAAGCAGTGCCAAAGATGACCTTGAAACATACAACCACAAAAGGTAGGCATCTGACGCGGAAGCAGTGCTGAACCAATTAACTAGTGTCTTTGTATTTTCTGTCAGGCTATTTGTCCAAAAGAAAGGTTATGCTCGGTCATGGCATTCAATGGCAGCAATGAATTTTACGGGCTTCAATGCTGATTACAATCTATGTCTGCGCTTGGCTGGTGTATATTATCTGATTGTAGGTGAGGCCAAATATCATTTGCCATGTCTCAGTTCATTCAAGAGTAAGATGACAATTTAGTTCTGTTTCCCATTTTTCTGCTCATAGTTCAACATTTCCCACCTGCAAATCAAAAAGTTCAGAGTATACAAGTTTTGGTACCTTTCCAACATTCAAAATCAAGTAAATGTCACTTTAATAATCTTGTTCAAGGCCAGAAGGCACTTGAAGCTTTCCTTCCATACCCTTCGGATTGCTGAAAAATACCTTAATATATAAGTAAATTAACAGAAATATTATATTTTTGACAGAATTCAAAACATGACAAGCAAAGTTCTGTTATCCTTTTGCAAGTCTTCAATATGACAGATTCCCTTCGCATACCGGTTTCTATTAAACACAACCTTCCTGTCTATGTTAATTAAACCTCATTATTTGTTTGTTTGTTTGTTTTATCTCTAAACCAGTATCTGGACCATGGTAATTATATTTACTCAAACTTTCAACTACTTCAAAACCAAAACTTGTTCTTTAATTTTGGCAAAAATATCTTTGTCTTTTGAGTGAAACTTGCATTTCCACAAGAAAGGATCTCTGCATGGGAGTAATGACAAATTAAGTATTTCCACTTTGCATCTACATCAAATAATAGTGTCTTTACTCATGCACATTTCATGGCAGCGAATTGTGAAGTTATGTGTGTAACGCATAAACCACCCTTTTGTGTTGGGGCTATCATATAACTACGTTTTATTTCATCTGGTTTATCTGTCCACAGATAACCAAAAATTAGTCTTTCTACTTTTTGAACTATTTCATGTGCAGGATTTTGTAAAATTGACAGTAAGAACAATTCTTCAAACAAAGCTAAATATTCAATTATTGAAGATTTTTCTATTAACGATAAATGGTATTAGTATTCCATAAACTTTTAATTCTCAGAACTATGGTTTTGCTTTGATTTACCTTTAGTCTCAAAATTTCCTCAAATTCTTTTAAAACGAAACAGCCTATTTACATTATTTTCACAAGCTAATAGGGTAAAGGATGTATCATCCACATACTGAGAGATCTTGTATTCATGCGACTCAATATCAATACCTTTTACATGTTTATCCCTGCGAATAAACAGTCTTAATGTTTCTACACGTAGAAGAAATATGTACGGGGAAATTGGGTATCCTTGCCTCACGGCAGGACTTACTGTAAAAGATTAAAATGTCAAACCATTATTTTTCATAGAGTTTTTAATGACAGTATAAAAAAAACTTTAATGCACCTTTGAAATGATGTGCTGAAATTGAAATAATACAGATATTCGTCTATATAATTCTATTCTAAATAACCATAACCTTTTTCAAAGTCAATTCAAACCAATAAGGTAGGCATATTTTCTGTTTCTGTCTGTACAACAAAATTCAGTGTTCTATTTATGTTTTCACCAATATATCTATCTTTTAGAAAACCAATCTGATCTTCATGGATAAGGTTGAGAAGAACTTTTTTCTTCGGAAAGACATGTATTTGGCGGCTAGTTTATAGTGTTGGTTGAGAAGCGAGATAGGGCACCTATTTTTCAGTTTGAGGAAGTGTGATAATACTATGTCTTTATGTAACAGGTGAGAGTCATTTCGTAGATGCTGTGTTTAGTATATCTAACAGATACTGTACACAATCAATCCAAAAGACTTTATAAAATTCAGACAAAAATCCATCCGAGCCAGAGGAATTATTTTAGAGACAGTTTTAAGAGTTTCCAGCAACTCTGTTTCAGTTATTTCACCTTCATATTTTTCTTACTGGTCTTCGGATAGTTTAGGAACTATTTCAATTCCATTTTCTGGGGAAAAGTTTATAGCTGATTCCTGAACAGGAACAGAAGTATAGGGGTTACTGTACAATTTCTTCTCCTCGTGTAATATCTGTTTGAGTTATAATGTAATGTCAATGTCCCCTTCATCATACCATCTCACTGTACTTCTTATCAGTGCTCCCCTTGAATTATAATCCATCTCCTTCTCCAAATTAACTTTAATGTCTGTATTTTTTTTCAATATTTTCCTCTTCTCTCTCTGAATATTCCTGTTCTAAAATTTTAACTGTTTCTCTAAATGCTCTTATCTCCTTTTCCTGTTTCGCTTACATTGTGTCGAAAATTGCATTTTTACCATTCGTACCTCCAGTTTTATCATTTCCCACTTCATAATTGCATCTTCAGTACACGTATATGATTCTGTCACTTCCTTTATTGTGTCTTTTATCAAGTGAACATATCCTTATTCATTCTTTGGGAGCAGTTCAATTTCCAGAAACCAGGGCCTCTTGGTTCAAAATTTCAATTCAGTTGATGAGTTATTGCTGATCGATTAGACTTAAATCCTGGAATGATATTTGATTTTTTACATATCCAAACAGTCCATAAGAAACCAGAAAAAAATCAAGACGGCTTTTAATAGGGTAGGAATTTGTCCTTCTCCAATTAAATTTACGAGCATCTGGATTTGCATGTCTCCATATATCCATTAAATGTGTCTCTTCCATCCAAATCGAAACTTTCTTTTGATTTTTTCAATGTGTGGTAGGTTTTCCCCTTTTTTGTCTTTAAAATTGCCTAGTACAAAATTGAAATCTCCTCCTAATATCCTATGATCATTTGATATAGATTCTATTTGATTTATTAGTTCTTCGAGAAACTCAGGTTATGTTGCTGATACCCGTATACATTTGCCAGTGTAAACTTCTTTTGATAAACTGTAATATGTAGAATAATATACCACCCTTGGTCATCTTTTATAACATTATAGATATCGTTTCAAACTTTTAGTCGTCTTTAAATAAAGTATATACTCCTGTTGCATCTGCTTGGCAATTATTTGAATATATACTGAACAGGAGGGAGATGGAGAATTGGAAGAAGATGTCACAAAGCAAAGAATGCTGAGTACTTCTCAGGACGTTAATTGGCCACGAGTGGCGGCCAGAAATGGACCCCAACACATATTGGCTTGGCAAGTACACTGCATCAAGTAACAAGTCCAAAGACCTTGTGCAACTGTTCCACAATGGTAACCATACGCTTTTGTATCAACAGGTGATGCAGCTGGATACCACATTAGCTGAGAGCACACAAAACCAGGACTTGTGCACATGCTCTGAAAAACTGTCTAACCTTGTACCAGATTAGTTTGTTCACTACACAGCGGACAATATAGACAAATTGGATGAGACACTAGATGGTGAGCAGACATATCATGCCACCCAACTAACAGCATAGCAACAAGGACCAGCACCTGATGTTTTCTTTGATAATGTGACACCTTCAACAAAAGAGACATTGGTGGTACCCGAGGTTATGGACAATCTCTGTGCCGTCAATATGCCTGGCGCCTGTAGAGAAATCTTTGTTTGACACTCCAGGCAACTTTCAAATGAGCCAAGACAACAGAGGCAACTGATGTGGCATCCCATGTATTGTGTCTGAAGTCTACAGTAAAGACCAGCTGGACTGTTTTCAATGGAAGGCACTCAAAAGATAACCCTGTGACAACCACTGTAGGATATATGCCGATTATTCAGGCACTTGCCCATGAGCTTAATATTCTAAATACTGTGGTGCAGAGGTGCATGTAAGTATGTGCTCGTTTGAACCAAGACTACATATATAACTATTATAAATGTTGATCAGGCACTTTATCAAAGGTTAATGGGGCCTAAGTGGTCAACTGCAGAATACCATGGAAAACTTATCCATTGATTAGGAGGATTATATATTTCAATGAACATTCTGAAAGTGAAAGGCCAACATATGCAAGGGTCGGGTTTGTCAGAAACATGGATTGAGTCTGGAACTCTAGGACAGAATACTACAGAGTAGGCAATGGCTGGGAAACTATACAGTAGGGCAGACCAACCACACAAAATGACCTTGCAGGCTTTATGGTAAATGCTGGGGCCAGAGTTGCTGACATTTGTTGAAGAATCAGACAAGCAACTTTATGATAAGATTTTACATCCAATGTCGTATCTGTAGAGGCTGAAAGTCTGGTAGTCTTGCTTTGTGATGAAAGATTCCGTACATTGATGGTGGAGTTGGGAGCAGAAAGGTAGAAAATGTAAATTTTGCCTTCTTATTGGGCTACATGGAAATGGTGTCAATTCTGCTCATGTTTATCAGGGTACAGAGAAATGGACTGTGGGAGTTGCATCTATACGCTTTCATCCTTATGTTACCCTACTTTCTTAGATATGACCACTACAACTATAGCAGGTGGTCTCCTGTCTACTTAGCAGAGATGAAGCTGTTGCCTGAAGAGATATTGGGCGGGTTTCAAAATTATGACTTTATGTTAAAACTATCTGGCTGCAAACTTAACCAGGTTAATCTACATCAAGCCAAGGAATGTCTCAATGGTACAGGCAAGTGGGGGGTGGAATGGCGGGGATCACAAGGACATCATCCGGCTTAAGTTGCTGGGCTTTATCTCACCATCTCAGATCACATGTTGCTGTGAATACATGACCAGTGTAACAGATCTTCCCCAATGATACAATTAGTTAAATTGAATAAAATCTAGCAAGACAGCAGCAGCACACTGCGATGAGGTGCCATTGGTGGCTGTGTACCATTGCTTCAATGTATCTGCCAGTAACATTCATCATAATGTTTTGCAAAATATTGCCACCAAAGATCGATCTTGCCGGTGAAGAAATCACTGAATCACTCTTAAAGGCTGGGGGCTGGATATAAAAGTAGGCAATGTAAGTCAGTTTGTATACTACCCAAGCTGTGGTGATATGCAGAGCTCAACTTCTTCTTTCACAATAGTCCTGTTTATCTCAGTTACAAATACGTACTATTTGCGCAATTTATCAATGTTGTGGTAGTTGCCTTCTTAATTTTAAGTGCAATCATAATATCATGGGTAACAATAAATGTTGTTGTTTGTACATTCATTGGGATTTGCTTTTTCCACATCCAGATTAGCAATGCATTGCGAGGGAATGTGAAAACCTTCTAGTCAGCTGAGAGAAACCCAAGGTGTGCTGATAAACATTTGTGGCGGGTCACTCTGGGTAGCCACGCTCCCCTTACTGAAGACACGGGCCTTGCCTTTGTCGTCTGTAGGAACACCAGGAAACTGTAAGAAGCATCAAGTTCATTTAAGCAATTAGAAAACATAACAGTGATATGTGCCCACTGCAAGCTGTTATATGTTGGTAAAGGACCAATTTGGGTTCGAATTTGACCCTGTGAGGTCAACGATGCCAAGAACCTGCAAAATTAAAATATGTACAACAGAATTAAACAAAACGGTAAACAAAATTCAATTCAATACATGTAAAATGAGCTAATTTTCATTTGATCTAATTTTTAAAAGGTATAAAAATGTAGCGAAGAAAGGATGAAGACATTAAAAGAGAAAGTAGAGTAACAAATAAAAAAACAAAGAATGGACAGAAAGAAGAAAGATAAGTAAGAAAGGATGGAGAAAGTAAGAAAAAAACAGAAAGAAACGAAGAAAGGTGAAGGACGAAAGAAAATGACAAGGAATAAACAGAGTGACGTACACAGATTGTAATTACTTTCAAAGTTTATTGACTTATGTATCTGTATTTATCGTCAATTACAAGTCGTTTTACAGTTTTTTGTGTTTTCACTAGGCCAGGCCACTTCAGAATGTTTGGGATTTTTTCCGACATGCAAAAAAAATATTTTCCTCGCATTATAAAACAAGCAAGTCAATAATTGTTTTGGAACGTATATACTGTATGAATCATATCCACATCAGGTTTCCAATAAAAACATGTGAAATCACCTGTGCCAAATACACTTCAAAAATTGGTCATGTGGGCCAAGTTATACATGTACGAGTTCTAATGATTCTGACGGATAGATATTGTTTGAATTATGTCTTGCATATGAACATTGTAATTCACTTACCAGTAGGTGCACGCCACCGTTATAAGAAACAATGCACCAAGTTTGTCTTGAAGTACATGAGAAAATATGTTTTGTGTGTTGGGGTCATGGCAGCTCCCTAGGTACGAGGTGACCCAGGCTTGACAACAAAGGGATCAACCAATGACATTTCAGCATTCACCAAAACGCCGGCGTGAATGTAGAGTCAGTTGTGTCAACGAAGTGTTTGCTATGAGCACAGAAATAAATGTAATTTTAACACTTTATTGGCAAGTGCAAAGTGTATTTCATTTGAACCCACATAAATCTTAATACAATGACAGAAGAAAACACCTGTTTATTATTGTTGAAAGTTCTCATACACATCTTTTTTGTCCACTACAAATCAGTGTGTGCCGGCCGTAGTGTCAAAGCTTTCATATCTTCTTATGTATATAAGACACAGGCCTACCATTGACACGTGCTCCAGGTGGTGGTGGTGAGCGGGGGGGGGGGGTAGGGTCTGCTTTGTGCGCACTTGGCAAGGCATCTGCTTTATGAGCCTGTTGTTCTTACACTGAGCCTATTTAGGCATGTCCAGCAAGTTCTCCCCAACTAGTCCTATATATTGTAGGTCTTCTGGGTTAGGATGTCATTCTCCCACTGGCTTCAGTACATAATCTTGCATCTTGCCTGGTTTGCTCAGTCACCCATCGGCCCACACTTTATACCCTCTGTTGACACCCTGATTGAGGACAGCTGCCTTCTTGTGTCAATGCCGACCTGATGGAACATACATGTACAAGAAAGCGTGGAGGGTGGCCCAAACAAAAACCCCATTTTATTGAAATATTATTACATGCATACATCTATAATGCAATCAAAATAAAATGCTCACGGATCAGAAATTAATTTATAGTTTAAAATACTACACAGCACTTATTCTAAACGAAAAGAAAAACAACTATTACAAGCATAAGCCCCAGAAAATGGACTTAATTGTATATTTATGAAGCCTTTATTTTTTTTACCCCTCATTACACCCCTAGTTCACCGTTTGGCTTCACATGAGTATGTACCTGTAATGGGGCCATCTGGTAGCATTGTCAATAAGGAAAGGAACATTATACAGGAACTAAATTGTATCTTGTATCTGAAACACTCCTGCCAGGAATATCTTGGAAGAATCCAACAAGTTCAAAAATGTAGGGGTTAGTTATATTACAATAGTTGTTTGCCTTGCATACATATAACTCAGATTAATGTATTTTATGTTTGGAACGAGCGGGACTAGAACCTGCAACCTTTGGCACCAGTCGCCTAGCTGAAATGGGAAACGCACATAATACTTGACCAAATCCCCATTCTTTATAAAAGAATGGTTCAATGGGAGGTAGTTATGTGCGAGTGCCATATCAATACGGTTATGCAGTATATTTACTGAGTCGGCATTTATTTCCAGAATCGAGGACTTAACTCTACCAGCATTAAGGAAATGCGAAAATATATATTTTATGTTCGGAACGAGCGGGACTGTAACTTTCCAAAGAATATAATTAAAAACCACAGCGTATTTATTATATATGGCCTCACATTCTTCAACTGAGTAGCCATGTGCATTTTGATCATCGATACAGGTTGGTATGTCTACAAAGCTATTGGTTACGGCCAAATTCCCTGTGTTCAAGTAGCTGTTAGGCTCTGCCATATGTGGCTGAATTGCCGACCGGTGGGTTTTTGGTTGCGATAGACACCTGCTTTTAAGTGGAAATAGAGTTAGGCTAACATCAGCTGGATAAGTGTGTCAGAGACAAGCTAATTGAACAACCCGAAACTATAGTTGCAAGATATTTTTTTATGTGACCCTTTAAGGCAGAACTAGGCACCTACCTTTTTTTAATTTTTTATTAATTTTTAATGTAATGACTTATAAAGTGCCAGTATCTAGCCACGAGGCCACTCACTGGCGCTTTGCACAGGAATGTCAATGTCACTTGATCAATAATACACTTAAAATAATTGAAGAGCATTCTTGTACAAGTGGGTTTTTAGCTTAATTTTATAATCCTGTAAACGACCAGCACAACGAATGTGCAAAGAGAGGGCATTGCAGAGAGAAGAGGCAGCTTTACTGAAAGATCTGTCCCTGAATGTTATCAATGTGGTCCTTGGGACAGTCAAAAGAAGTCACTCGAATGACCTCAAGGAACGTGTGGGAACACATGACTTAAGGAGTTCAGTTAAGTATCTTGGCGCGGTGCCATTAAGACATTTGTTAGTCAGAACAAGAATCATAAAATGAATCCTGTATGGCATTGGTAGCCAATGAAGACTAGCAAGCACAGGTGTAATATGCTGCCGCCATTTAGGACCTGTAAGTATCCATGTAGCAGTGTTTTGAACCTTCTGAAGCTTTTTTTATTTGATACTGAGTTAAACAACTTAAAAGATAGTTACAATAGTCTAACCGGGAGCAGACAAAAGTATGTATGAGTGTTTCTGCTGACTTAAAATCGGGGCATTGAATAATAGTTTTTATGTTGCGTAGCAGATGATAATCAAGCTTGCATACATCGTTCACCGGTTTTTCCATTGAAAAAGTTGCGTCAAATAGCACCACAAGGCTGCCGTGCAGAGTAACCTTACTATGAGCCACCTGGACGCATATCTCACCTACATTTGTTAGTTGACACTTGGTGGTGATGACTTAAATATCTATTTTGTCCTCATCTAGGCATAGATAATGGTGTTGCATCTAGGCCTTAGTGATAACGGAAGCGTGATCCAACGCGACAATAGTTTTGTGGAGGGATAACATTGAAGATGGTTTGAAAGACACATATATTTGTGTATCGTCTGCATATAAAAGGTACCTGAGGCCAAATTGTTCCAATAACCTTCCCAACGGCCTGGTGGAAATACTGAACAAAACTGGCCCAAGTACCGAGCCTTGTGGTATGCAATAGTTTAGGGGGTGCTTCTTTCAACTCAAGCCCTTGATGTCAACTGCCTGACAACTCTCATTTAAATAGGATTTTATTCACCCCAGTGCACTTCCAATGACCCCAAATATGTTCTTCAAGGGTCTGGAGTAAAATTGTATGGTCTGTAGGGTCAAAGGCAGCTGACAAATCCAGTAGCACGAGTATGGCCCCGCATTTTGAGTCTACACTTTGTAATAGGTCATTCTGGTTCCTCAATATTGTGGTTTCGGTACCGTGTCGAGTTATATAAGCTAACTGGAACTTGTCACGCAAATCATTTGTTTGGGTATAGCTTGTTAACTGTTTTGCAACAACATGCTCAATCAACTTTGCTATGAATGAGATAAGATTTGACACTGGGGGTAAATTTCTGAGAATCTCTGGATCAAGTGTTGTTTCTTTAATGGAGGAGAGATAATTGCTTGTTTCAAATGGGCTGGCATCTCACTATAAAAAAAAGATGTTTTTATCAATCGGGTGATGACAGGCATAATTCTTTTAGAAAATATGCAGGAACTGGATCAAGTGAACAAGATTTAGTGGGTGTGCGAGTGATGAGTTTAAGAATTTCCTCTTCTGAAACTATTTCAAATTTTGATAATTGTGAGTCAAACTCCTGACTAGTGACTCATTACAATCAGAAAGTTCCTGAAACACTGTGTAGCAACAGTCAGATTGTTGCGTAGTTTTACAATTGTCTGAGTAAAGAAATTGACAAATCTGTTAGCTACGCTAGTTTTTGTTTCATGAGATGTCAGAGGTGACTATTTTAACGTTGCATGAGGCTGTTGGTGATACAAAAAAATCTCTTTTGTTTTCGCAAGCAGCGATTTTTCCCCTTATAAAATGATTGTCCTGTTTTTACAATCATTTTTTATTGATTGGCGCTGAGAGACGAAACATTTACGGTCATCTTTAGAACCTCCCTTTCTCCATATGCACTGAAATTGTCGCAGCTCATATTTTTCAGCAGCAATCTCTGCATAGTTCCAAAGCATATTTGAATGTTAGACTATCATTTTCTATTGCTTTGGAGAGTATTTGTCTAAAAGCTCTCCTACTACTGTATTGTGCTGTTCCAAACACTCAAACGTATTTGAGTTGGGCTCTACAATTGGCACTTAATTAGAGGCATTGAGGCATTGTGTGACGGGTCAAATGAAGAGACTGAACAAAACAAAGTTCTGAAAGCTGACAGGACAGTGCTTCAATGACTTGTTGCATCATACACAGCTGAGCGTCATATTGGCCTTCAAAACATTTCAAACTCACCCATTCTCAGGCTCATATTTGATTGATAAATCCTTCTTACCGTCATCTGCCAGACTCTGGAATCAGCTACCTCTCAAAATCTGAAACTCAGCTCCCTTCAAAGGTTTAAAGCAAAATTATACAAACCAATATCTCGATCTACTAAATTCCCCCATCATTTAATTTAGGCTGTAGATTTATACCTATCCAGCACACCCATGTACTCTTTGGAAATCTTTTAAATTCGCATTAATTTAAAATCGGGGTCAAAGAAGTGCCTACCTGCTCCTGTGGCGCACCTAGCGAAGATGCATTCCATTATTTTTTCTCTTGTACCAAATATAACCACCTTGCCTACTACTACATATTTATGTTGTCCATCTTGCTCCCTTTACTCTCCAAGCTTGGTTATATGGTTCACCTGACTCTTCTTTTCTGGTAAACAGTGACATTTTTTCAGCTGTCCATGAATTTATATCTACTACAAATTGCTTTGATACTGTCGGCATTGGTTAGGCATACATGTACCGAACCAAGTTTACAATAATTTTCATTTGTTCTCTTTATCTCGATTACACGCGTCTCTGAACATGTGATTCTTCCTGCTTGCATATCTATCCCTAAATACACACTAACGGTTCGATGATACTATCCAAATCTGTGCCCCATTCCCTGTCTTGTTTTTGTCCTGGTCTTCTTCGTGTGTTACTGTGTATCTTGTCCCTCCTGGGACGCCAATATTCTCTTAACAAGAGGGATTTAAATAGGGCAATGCCATTTTCCCCAATAAGGAACTCACACTGATCATACATATGTACTTTGTGACAACTTCAATAAAATACGTTTTAAACATTCTGCATCATGAACTCTTTCCTGTTCCAATTTCTCTGGCATAAATGAATGGTACTTTGGGAACAGCGATAAGGCAATTTTGGCTGACCTTCTGACTTTCAGACATTGAGTGCCTTTATGCTCTTCATCTTCATGGAAAACCTACATGTCTTGTAATTGATAGGCAAGCCCAACTTCTTTCTTGCAATAGGAAAACCAGCTGATGCAAAAACGTTTGAAAATTTAGATGACATATTTACAAGCTCTTTTGGGGTTCTGGAGTATCCTATGGATGAATAAACATAGTATTTGACAGATATCATGCAGATTCCATAAAAACAGACACGTGTTCCAGGGAATCAAAAACAAGTCGACTAATGAGACAACAGATTGAACAGAGACATGGCCATATCCAACTACTTGGCAAAACTGTATTGCCTTACCTGACAACAAAACAGATCTTGCATGCTTTCCTGTCTGCAAAATTATTGACAAAAGCACTCGAGACAAAGAAATTGTCCTTCCAGGTGGGTTCCCAGATGAACAAAATGCACAATCAACTAATCTAGCCACTGATCTAACTCAGCTATGGGCAAATCATGAGGAAGCAGGCACAAGGCTCGTCCTTCATGCCATAAATGGCCACTTTGACACTGTTGTTGTGTGTATGAGACACATATGCTCTCCTGCTCTTGACATCAAATTTTGCCTGTGTCAACAGTGACCACAGTTAGATGATGGCTGGAACAGCAAAGAAACGAAAGTACATTCCAATCAATACTGTCTATAAGCACCTTCCAAGAAAATCTATCAGTACATTGCTAACATACCATGCTAAATAATGCAGGGTGTTGCACAACTTCCTCAATGTATGGCCACACCTAGAGATCAGTATGGAAAGTATTCCTCTCACATCACAAGCTTATAAGTGATTTGGGGAGGCTAATTTTAGACGCAGTGCACTGAATGCAGCAGAAATATTTGTTGGATGTATGGCATGGACAATGTGAATTCAGTTGTCAAGGCATGGTGCATTACATTCTCTAAATCCAAAATGGAGGAGATTCTACCACCAACCACTAACGCACTTAGCCTTCACTTAGGACATGCACATTATCAGGGCTGTGTGTGAAAACAACCCCACAGTTCTATTCAGCAGCTTCCAGATGTTGCAAATATGGGATGGAAACAGGATCGTGCAAGTCTAATACCACTTGTCATGACTCAGGAGCCTGGCCCTGGGGCATGCCTTGATATTGTGTCCTGTGGTTGTCAGTCTGGATGCCGAACTCTGCATTGCAAATACTGTAATACCCAGTTGTTATGTACCTGTACTTGTGGCTGCACAAGCCAAGCTGTGTAAGCAACATGCTCCAACACCAACAGTCCAAGAACAAATAATTCACAGGAATACAATTTATTTCAAGTTAGTACACTGCTCAATAACCATATTTGACTGACGACATGTTATATGACAGTAATGGTTGCATACTTCTAAAGTAATTTCATGATGTTTTTAAGTTATTTGATATGACTTTATTCCTGTTAGAGTGAAAGGTGGTTTGACTCTATTTTCTTTCATGTTAAAGATTCAAACTGGCCAGTTGTATATTAACTGGATATTATATGGTATGAAGAGCTCTGTGTACGTAAATAATAGACTATTCTTAATGGTGCTTTTCCATAATATCATCTCTTTCACGCGCTGCGTTGGCCACAAGTTTGAATATTTAAAAATCAAAAGTAACAGAAAATGCACGAGATGATTCTGTTTTGTCGAGAACCAAATAATGATCCATTTCAATTGCAATACGGTCTCTGCATAAGTTCACCAAGCGGAGATACCCCAGCGGATATTCCGATGTCAGAGCCAGGCCCACACAGGTTTCTGGGTAATTTGCGGGCCACTCAGTCTTACTGCACAGACTACAGTGCTACTGCACACAGCAAGTAACGAGGAGTGAAACACGGACCATGATTTAAAAAAAAAACAAACAAACAAAACAAAATAGAATCTAGTGTGGCTGAAAAAGTATAAGAAAGACAAGAAAATCAGTTGAAGGAAGGAATACAGTGGCCCTTTTATTTTTGATATTTGTCAGCTTGACGTTTCTTCCTGGTAATCAGTGGTATCGACATTATAGCCTATTACACAACAGTCAGTGGTGGTTTACCATGATAATTCGCCCTGTCACTCTATGTTCTAACTATCAATGCTTTCTGAACTCCCTCCGTCAATGATATACAATGATAAACTTCTATACACCTCCTGTATTTGGTCCATTTCCTGGTTATCTGTTCATGTTGACACGAACAAGATTAGTGTTCGCCACCATGCATTATCGTGACCACTTATGAGAAGGTGCACAGCGCCATTTGGTAGCAAAAAATCAGCCCGCATGCCTCGCTTTCGTAATGGGAAACCTGCGAGGGTTTTCCCGCTTGGTGAACTTATGCATAGACCGTATTTTTTCACATTATTTATCATATATGGGGTCATTTCTGGAATTATAACATATCAGCCGCCATACTGGCCGCCATCTTGAATTTTTATATAGACATCCATTTCATAACTTCTGTTAACAATAAAATACTTTGTAAATTTTTCTGAAATGCAAACAGTATAAGTTTCTTGTGGTATAGGCTCTTATAGTCCGTGTAACTATGTTTCTTACTAAAATGAAAGGTACAAATTGGACATTTTCCACACGCCATTTGTTTTTCAATTGGTCAAGAACTAAAAATTCGGCTTGGTAACATCACTTTTCAGATACAACACCCTAAAATAAGGTTAGAAACATATGTTACGAAATTCTACATAAAAATGCCCGTATGTCCTTAAAGATGCCTTTTATCAGATTATTCTAGTCTATTTCATATTGTGAAGCCTCTGGGCATAGCAATAGATCGTGCGTGCAGTTATCAAAAACAACGCACCCATGTAAAAAACATCTGGTTTAGATCATTTTTAATGTTATCTGATTTATTCTATGTCCCCGAAATAGCTTGCAGCATTTCCGGGTGCTCGATTATTAGTGCCAGCATTTTGACATTCCAGTTTCCCCAGCCCTGCAGGAGATTATTTCTTCTCAGTCCACTGAGCTAATCAATTAATGCCCTTCTGGCGACTTCAGTCTTAATTTCAGGTTCCATTTTCCGGGCCACTGGGCAGCCAACAAACGTTCTTCAATTCAGTGAACTTAGTATTTAGATTAAAACGGAAAAGTCTAATTATATTTTTATAATATATGTTCATTCAATAACTAAACCTTCACTAAACACGTATCACGTATATATTTTGCCTGCTACTTTTTTTTAAATATCCAGCTCGGCTACCACATTGTTTTTTTATTATTCCGTATCCAATAACAGCAGGGGGGCATCAAATATGAGGCGGTGAAATATATTTTGGAAAAATATTCTAAAATATGAAAGATGGTATATGCTTTCATGCAGTAAAATGTATTGATTGGACCCTTTTGTTATTCTGTTCTTGGGCAAGAAATATTCAGTGGGCGTTTCCGTAATTTCATACAACTATTTCGGCAGTATGAACAGCAGAGATTCGCTGCATGTTTAATGGTCCCCTGGAAAGGTCTTATTACACGGGAATTAAGAATAGAAATCATGGAGGAAAGTCGGTGATTATATCAAAAGTAAGTACCACATTACACTAGTAAGCGTCTGTAAAAAATTGGGTTTTGGTGACGCATGGGGAGCCATACCGGCCTGTTGATTGGTTCATTGATAAGCGCGTGCAGCCGAGACTATCTATACTCTCTCCAATGTGGAGGCTGAAGAGCAAAAGGCATACAGGGAGCCTTTTTGCAGATTTTATTTATTTATTTATTTATTTATTTATTTATTTATTTATTTATTTATTTATTTATTTATTTATTTAATTATTCATTTATTTATTTATCCATCCATTCATTCATTCCTTCATTTATTTATTTATTTATTTATTTATTTATTTATTTATTTATTTATTTATTTATTTTCGTCAAAGTGACTTTTCTGATGGTGTTTTAGAATTTCTGTGCGTCCTTTTTTAAATAGGATAGAAATAAAAACAATATAAAGTCATTGAACGAGATTACAGCCTTATTTGGACAGTAAGTTCAAATCTCATGATAAACAATTTAAATGGAAACATTTCTGAATGCTACTTTTTCAACCTCAGTGCTGTCTGAGATTTTGCGGTAAAAGTTGTGGCAGCCAGTTCCTTACAGTAGCGTTGGGGTACCTCCAAACTGGAAAACAAACTGTACAAAGCTAACCCAGCTTTTTTAAATGTCCAAGTATCTCAAGTAACATACATTTTTTTCAGAAGTATATTTATGATTAATTGTAAATAAAAAATCGTTTTTTTTTCTAATTGTATTCGTAGGGTTCTGGTGGCCCGAGGACCGTTCTTGGCCTCATGAGGGAGCTGCCATGGAGGAAGGGCTGCACGCGCAGTATTGCAGTGTAATCAGCTCAGGTAAATCAGTAGTTCATATATCTATAGAGGGCTTTTTTATCATTATATCAGCAGTTCATTCAATACAAGCACGAAGGAAAAAAATAATAATTCTTCCTCCTTAATGGAGAAAGAAAAATATAACCACCTTTTCTTCCTCCATGAGATAACAAAGGAATGAAAGTGTCCAAGCGGGAAGGGATCCCGTTCTATGAAAAAAAATCGTATTCTAGACTGAATTGAAGGGCCAGACGTCGGGTAACATACTGGTGACACATATAATGTAGTTTTACAGTGACAAATAAGCAGGTAAGGACATTCGTATGTGTATACATATTGTTAGGCTTAAAGTATTGGTGTGAGAGGGGTGCCTGTTTTGTTTCGTTAGAAGGGAAATTACCGAAGTAGATTTTGAAGCATTGAAGGCTATCCAATAAAGCCTATCGCAAGAGTTCATTTGGCTCCGAATAATATCGGTCCTTTTCGGTCAATTCAGTAGGATCGTGAACCATTTCTAGAATGCAAGTGTCACCTGACAATAGTGCTATGTTGCAGGTTGTATTGTAATTTGGTATTGTAATTTTGCTTGTACAGACTTGTTATTGCACAGGACAAAAGAAGCACCCCTATGTACACAGACATCAATTGGAAGCCATGGCGACACTCTATGCCCTCGTCAAGATGTAATGAAGGCGGTTGGCATATCAAATCCGTAAACTTTGAAAATTAAACCAACATAAAGGACTTTGTTGAATTCCTCGGATGTATGAAAAAAATGTCATATGTTCTCCAATGTGAAAGTCAGGACCATTGCAAGTGCATGTACCATGAAGAGCGCATTTCACCCGGTTACAAGTGAGGACATTCTTCTTGTAGCAGGAGTTTTTAAAAGTTATTTTCTTTTCTTTCTGGTCATATTTTCATACAAGATATTACGGCACAAGCATTAAAACAAAGAAATGTGACAGAGAAGGGTTTTAAGTCTGTAATTATCCTTCTTTTGTTTGTTACTCTTTTTCCACATATCAGGAAACATAAAAATTAAGGAGCCACCAATTCAATGATGTGTTAACTAGTGGCAGGCTTTCGGAGCGCGTACACTCCACGGATACGTGTTGTATACTATCAGACACACACTCCAGGAATATTCTTTATATGCTACCAGGCATAAATTCAGGAGTATTCTGTATATATACTATCAGACATACACTCTACGAGTAACTATATACTGTCAGGCTTTATACTCTCAGGCATGAACGCAGAACCTATTTTGATTGTAATATTCTGTATACATCTGGAACCTTCACCGGGACAAAGTCAAGTGGCTCTGTGTTGCAAGCAATGTCAGGTAAGGGCAGATGATTATCACCGGACGAGAGTTTACATATTTATATAGCATATATTACATCTCTCGTCTTTATCAGTGTTACTTGAAATGGTTCTACCATGGTCAATGAGGGTGTGTCTATATACTGATGAAGCCCAGAATAGGGGACAATCTTACTTTTTTCTGCCATTTTAATGGGTTTCCATCGCCGAAGCCACTTCCAGAGTGGACCTTTGCGATGCACAGTCGAATTGAGTTGATAATGAATTTAATAGCAAAGATGTACCATTTCCCTTCCGAAAGCTAGTACCTGTAAGATATTTCGAAATGAGGGTTAAAGGCTCAATGATGGGCCTTTGCGTTCGTTCCTGGTATGAGAGGCATGTTGAAAAGGCTACGTCGATCGATTACTGTTTGTCTCTGGAGGATCCTGTCAATGCAGTATTATGACATTAAGTAGCTCCGTCAAAAAGCAACTGCCAAAGCAGTTAATGCCTCCATTTACCAGGCGAGATCCGCTGATCCACATTCCACTGACGACTTGCAGCAAATCTGCTATGTTAGCAGTTAAAGTTGTAGCTTTGCCTTTCGGACGAAGTTTGTCGGGAGTCCAGGGATCAGATTAGGGTCAGTGTGTATCACCTGGTGTAACTGATGCGACTTTTACTGGTAAAATAGAATGTTACACTCTTACTGGTAATATAGAATGTTACACTCAACAACTACTAATTGGAGAATACATGCAGTTAACGATACTTTTTTATGGTACAACTGTACAGCTCTGGACAGAAATGCCCAATGTTGAAAAAAGGCTTTTCAATTTACCATGTGCATCATAAAGTGGGAGGACATAAAAGACTAATCCAGATGGGAAAATTTTCATCCAGCGGAATCAACTGATCAATTTACAAGAACAAAGTAGACACACAGATTGAATACTCAGCATTGGATTACATGGGTCACCTTACTGTTAGTTCTGTGCCATTAAAGTCAACCCGCTATCTGCACTGATGGGGTTGGTCACTCTGGAATAAGAGAGGAAGTAGCGGACTCGATGTGAAATTATTTCCACACGGCCGTTCCAAGAACATCAATGCAATTCTTGTTTGATTTGACAGCAGGAAAAACCAGGTCACATAATAATTTGAAGCTGGGAGTCTGCATTTGTCTGGTAGTGCTTTGGCTTAAGTGGCCAGTTAGGGAGACTGGACGTGAAGCTTGATGCAACTGTGAAAAGGCATGTGCCCTGGAAAATAATGCACTTAATGATGACCCTGGCAACAAGGTTATTATGACCTAAGATATCTTGTTCAGATTATCCAACTTTATCTGGTAGTAATAAATATGCATGGAGTTAAAAGGCACTATGAACAGGGAGACAGATGATATAATCAAAATCGAATACCATAATATAAGCTAGATTTTAGCTTGGCTATAACTGACGCGTTTATTAATTTGTTTAAAAATATAGTTTGGCTGAATGTCCAAGAAATAGCTGATGAAATATATTTGTAATCGTTGGAAATAAACCGTATCTGGTATCATGGTATTTAAGTTTAATGCTCTCTTTTTCATCTATAAGTAATAAACACGTATGAAATCAAACAAATACCTCTTTACAGAAAGAAAGAGGATTTAATCGAAATCAGATACCATGCCACCAGATACGTCTTATCTCTAGCAAATGCAAATATATTGCACCAGCTGTTTTTTTGAGATAAACAAGAACTTAATACAAAGCATCATAAAAGACAAATATGCCAGTGGAGCACAGCATAGTTGTAGAATGTTAAGATACATTTATTGACAACACTTCAGTGTCTTTATTTCGTCGATTTGGTAAAACAACAGGTGACAGAAGCACAAAGTAAGAAACCCATATGTCACACAATATCTTAAAATATGCACTTGGCAAATTCAAATATAGCTGGGTTCTACAACTGACGGGAGGTGTATATCCTGACAAATAATGTGAAGCAATTATCTTTCCTTTATTGAATGACTTCAGAAACGCATCATTTATCAGAAATGTATTTCTTGTCTATTTTTTTACCCTTATTGTAAACAAAATATGAGTCAAGTGGGCATCAGATAAAAAAGAAAATGTATAAATGCCGAGCAGGATACCAGAAAGGTTAGGGTACTGTGGGCTGTATCTTTGCTGTTTCTACATTAGCTCAAAGGTATGTATCAAGACCACAAGAACCTTTTACAGTCTTTTTGTGGACTTTTCTAAGGCTTTTGATTCACATCCTTTGCTTTGTTAACCTCTTTGTACCCAGAGTCTACATGGTAGAATGGTCAAACTCTTCCAACTCATGTATAACAAACTATATCCACAGGTTTTGATATAACGCAAATTAAAGCAGCCTTTTAAAAGGTCCAATAAGCACAAGGCAAGGTTGCATCTTGAGTTCTTATTTATTATTTATCAAAATTATTTTTAAAAACTTAAGAAAAATGCAAGCTTGTTAAGTGATGAATTATTCCTAAATAACTCTTAAATCCTAAGTCTGCATCTTAAGGTACGCAGATGATCGTTACTGTTCTGACAAAAATGTCTGTTTCAAGACACAGGGATATATACTAGCATGGTCATAAGTAACGTCAAACTACAAATGTGCCGATATCAGCAAGTAAATTCAGGAAACCAATGTCATTATCGTTAACAACTATATACAGGGAGTTAATTTATGCAGTATGATGACAGTTAATGATGTTTAAATATTTCATGCTACTGGACCAAATGATGTTGTGTTTATCTTTGTTAATGGTCTCCCGTATCAAAATCAGTCAACATGGATAGTATTATGTTGAGTCATGTGTGCCAAATCTTCTTTTTATATTCTAATTTTGCGGTATGATTCTTTGGATGCAAATAGTTACATATCAACGCAGAAAACATTTAGGATAAATCTACTTGGAAGATTTATTAGTGCAATACCAACTTCTAAAATACCAATACTACCAAAATTGAAAGACTTGTCTCAGCCTAATTTGTGTTGTATGGAATTATCTTACATCATATCCCTTATGTATATTAAACAACCATAAAAAAACGCCAATCAGTGAAATAGTCAAGGTAAGGTTGACGGATTTTATGATGACCTGCAAATAAACATGCGCTAGAATCCATAGCTGTAAGAAGACATCAAACTTTAGCTGTACAATGTCTGCCTTTTAAAACATTGATCACAATTATTAACATTATGATAAAAAACGGTACATATTCAGTAAAAAAAAATATACATCACAATGGCAAAGTGACGTTTATCCGACTTTGAGTTACCCCACACTTTGAAGACCTTTGGACTCCTCAATATGCTACTTAAAAGCTTACTATAGAGTGGCATTCCATCTAAATATGGTAGCTTTTGGTTCCTTTTACCAGTCATAATTTGAACAAGATGTCATAGTTCATGCTTAGCGACCAGGAACATCCCATAGTATACCCCTTAGGGTCTTTGTAAAGGCATGTCTCAAAAAATAATGCATTTTTTTACCCTGATAACAGTTATTGCAGATTTATACTCTAACGGGTTTAAATGTTCAATTTGTGCTAAATACCAGGGGCCCTGTCTTTGGTAAATGACGTTAAATTATGTTTAAAATAATACACACTGAGACAAAATTAAATTGACCCTTTAAGTATGGCAATAAAAACCAAAGCAGGTGTGAATGGTTACCTTACCATGTTTGTTCCAATTAAACTTTTGGATTGTCAGAATCTTTTATTACTCTTGCAAGTTTGTGTGTGGCCCCCTGGGCCTGAATCTGCTTATACAGTACACGGCCATAAGCGTCATTCAATTTTTAGGGTTTTTCTTTTATCCCTTTTTCTGTGTGTATGCTTTCACCATAATCTACCTTTTAGCACACACATACCCCATTGCTTTTGGCCTTCAGTGTGTTTTACAATGAAGGGGCTTCACCTGCTATTTAGCCTATTAATTCACTGGTTTATTTTCAAGCAAGGCAGCAAAAGTGCATTCCTGTATTATTTCAGAACTTGTTCATTTATTTTGCACTGTTGCCAGAAGAACTACATGTGAGCATCATAGAAAAAAAAGAAAGTTTGCAGGAATGTTGCTGGGGCGAGGTATTATTTGAAAGGTAGGTTCTGGCCAAATCACCGTGACTTTGCAATACAGATAACCCTGCAACAGTGTAAAACCCGATATAACTTACTGATGGGAGTGCCTTCCTTCAATGCACTGAATTGTTCACACGTATTTATAACAAAGGCTGAGTTCTAAGATATGACCTTGCCATGCAAGTCAGTCTTCCAAACCCATGGAGCATCATACTCTGTAATGTTCATAAGAGTAGGTACACTTGCACTTCACATTGAGAGGTTGAATGGACAATTTTTAAATGTGAAAATAAGCAAGCACCTGCAGAATGATCAACTGAGGAGACAGGGAGAAGTGCATCAGACCTTATCTAATTGAAGCAGTAATCATGCCATCTCTGAGAATTCAGGCTGCTCAAATAGGTGCATTTGGTCAGACATGAATTTATGACGATTGTTTTTTGTTAATAGATGAAAGGTGCGCCAACCGAGTTTCCCACCCGTGCAAGCATGCAAGCAAAGTCAAAATGCTAGTATTACTCATTCAAAACACTTGAAAGTGGCATTTGGAGTGTGACTTAAAGTCAATAGAAGGTCAGGGGATAAGGTTTCAGTGGGAAAGTGTCTGGCCAGAGCATTTTAATATCTTAGAAAGATCGCTTACAAGTGACCCCCCCCCCTCCCATTTATCCGCAATATACTATGAAATCTGTGAATTCAGATAAAGGCAGACTATGATCGATATTACGTTCATGTCAATATGTGCATTACATTATATATAAGCCATCTCGAGGTTCATATGTAAGAATTACCAATGTAAAAAAAATAATTTCACAGTTGCTTGTAAGTAACTCTTTCATATATTTGGAAAATCCTTGGTAACTGTGGCTATACACCTGGTATTTTACTTCATTTGACATTGATTCAAAAAATCGAATAACTGTTAACCTTAAACATTTTTTGGGAAAATTATGTTGTGCAGATGTTCTATGCAAAGTCTGGTGACTAGCGTTATGTTCAGGTATTTGTCATGCGGTATCATAATTTGACTAAAGAAGTATAAAGAAACCAGGTAATATACAGATTGAAGTCAAATTTGAAGATTTGTTATATATATACATATATATATATACATATATATATATACATATATATATATATATATATATATATATATATATATATATATATATATATATATAATCTTGCAATTTTAGTATTTGATAGACGTATGACTAAAACTAGTATGGGCATTAAACGAACTTTGATTTATAAGTGGTATTGCCTGGGGTTTTTTTTTTTACATTTTTATAATCTCTGAAGCTTCTATCCCCATAAAGGTATGTTATAATGAAATTTGGAAAGCATTAAGGAATAGTGCATTGTTTGCGATATTTGAGGGTAGAAAGTTTATTTTATATTGTTTGTGTGTGACTATTCCAGCTCATAATGTTTGTGAAGTAGAAGAACCTAGAAGTTCAACTTGTCCACACATTCTAGAAAATTGTGATTAATTCTTAATTTGGAATATTGACAATATAAACCTCATAGAAAATTTACTAGCATCAATGAGAATTTATACCAGTTGCAATTTTCTACTGGGGCTACAGTTCATAACATCTGTAAGGGAAGTTGTTTTCATTTAGAATCAACACATTCCTGAATACTGATACTCAATCTTTCCATACAGTTTCTGAAAACCATCTGATGATACTGACCTACTGGCGAAAAGGCTGTCAATACACTGATGTACACAAGCTTGTACCAATGTCAAACTAAACATAAAGCTTCAATCATCATGATTTTTAATGCTTTGAACATTGTCACGGCAAGTGGAAGAAATCGATTTGAACAGTATAGTATTTTCTATTAGGCTACAATTGGAGTGAATGTTAGAGGAGAGTATCTAGCAATTTCAGAACTGCATATCGTAAATAAACATTATACAACATAATATATAGAATACATATAACCGTCACATCAAGGCAGTTGTACGGAACACGAACTCATATTTGTTCCCATTATATAAAAATGTACCCTGAAATATTGCTCATATATATATATATATATATATATATATATATATATATATATATATATATATATATATGCCAACAAAATGACAATTTTACTCGTCAATATTTCAAGGTCTGACAACCTGGCGCAGTGGTGCAGACCAGGAATGCTGAAAATCTATAGCAGCTCTTCTGTCAAAATAAAAGCCTAATATAACTTGTAGTTACTCATGGAACCAGAGTGCCACCATGATACCATTATTAGTATATGACACCCTAGAACGCAACAAAATGTAGCTAGCAGCCGCAATAAACTCAATCATGCTTTACTTGACCAACTTTCACTTTTATTATATCTAAACCCCAAAGGGCTAGATTGGAACATTAAACAGGCTATGATGTAGTGCAAGCTTTGCTAGCTAGTGTGACAGTTAACATCATAGTAATTGTGAACAACGATCCAACGTACGACTAAAACATGGCCTGTTACACTATTGCAATTAGCTCACTTTATCTGGCAGAGTTGTGCTGTAATGAAAAATGTTGCCGTCTTTGATTTTCATGGAACTAATGTGTATTTCGCAAATACCCAGGATAGGAAAACAGTTGTAACACATATGTGTCATTGCAGTAAGGGTTTTACGTAAAGTGTAAATAATGTTTTTACTTCATTCCTTCTTATTTTCATCTGACACCGATAGTTTGACTCTGCAGAAAAATGCCAGTTTAGTTTAGTATGTTTCATATAACGATGATGATCTGCTGTGTGTATTGTTTCAACCTGATAGATAATATTGATTATAAATTTTTTAATGGTAGAGATCAAGTCAACCGGCTCCATGAAATGACTAATTGGCTGAATTGTAAATCTTTTGATCAATAAGAATAGTGTTGCAGGTTTTAAATCTTTCAATGGCAACTGTGACATGAGTCAAACTACCTGTGACAAACTGATCTCAATTATAATAAGGATGCGAAATTCATGTTCTATGTGAAAACAAGTTCGTTCAACTACCAGTAGGTCTGTAGTTAAAAGAATATAATAGTCTGGATCAAAGCGCCCAAAGTGCGCTGAGGAAAGCTGTTGACACAATGCACCCAATCCGCACCAACAAAAAGCTGTTGACGTGGTCCCAGATGTGGTACTGGATCACTGAGCAATGTGATGCACCTTTTGAAGACAGTGGTTACACTTTCTGGCTGATGTGTCACCGGTTGTTCTGAATTCTGCAAGATACCATAATCCTGAACATAATGTCTAAAACACTTTCCAACTTGATAAACGTTATTCTTTCTACGCAGCATATGATCATCTGATGTCTCGGGAAATTTTATTGGATTGATGTATGTACAAATGTTTTTTGTGAACCGATGTGGATGGTGATTAATATTTTCAGATATGTACGTGGTGTACAGTAGTCCCTTACATGAACAAAATTCTGGTGTTTGTTGAATTCTTCTGTGATATATGCTTGTAAATTCTATTCCATACTGCTGTTTCTGAAACCGCAAGTGTAAATTGGTTAAGAAGAGGCAATCAATTGTTTTTTAAAACTATATACATACATGTACCCTAACATTTCACATGTACACTGATTACTCATCCGAAAAAAGAACGAAAAAATCATTATCACATCAACCATACCATCTTTGAAACATTTGGTTAAGGCTAAACAGGAACATTCCCAGCGGGCATGACGAGAATCCAGTCTGGTGTTTGTCAAACTTTGATGTAAAAATACAGGCAAAATTGTAGCATCAACCCTTGACAACATTATGGTTTTCAGATATCACTGTGTTTCTACACAGCCAGCCAAGCAGCTTCGGAGAAGGCATTTACAGATTGTGTCAAAAGAGAACCACAAAATTTATAAAACCCACAAGGAAATGTTGAAAATTGACTAAATAAAATCAGGTAAGTTTATCTCAAACTTTAGTAACCATACAATTAGATCGCAATATGTACAATGAATGTGCAGCCAAAGCGCAAATCCTTGTCTTGATACCAAATATGAATGACCATTGTGACAAAGATATTAAAAATAAACAATTATATTGTCACACTTGACGTCAAATAAACAATAAAGATGAGAACCAGACGTCAAAAGACGCTAACAGTGGGGGATTTTGGTAAACGTTCTGTAATTACAAAATACAAATACATGCAGATAATTTGCCAATCAAAGAGATTACAAAGACAACGGCAAAGTACATATATTCAGTATCTCCGAGGATATATTTAATCGATATATGAATGTTTGTATTGCTAAGTAATCAGTGTTTTGCTTTTCTTTGAAAATAGAAGCAAGTGGATTTTAATTTTGGTACTTTGACCTGATGTTATTCATGTTTTGAATAGGGTACAGTTTGTGCGAGGCAGGCTTACACTCTAAATTTAAAAGAAAATTCTGACAGTTTTTACAGTGAAGCTGGAGATGCTATCGATCAAAAGCTCAAAGGTTGCATACTTTATGGCATTGATCGAACCCTCTTTTGTCTCAATTGTAATTCCTGTACCTGATAATAGACACAAATTACGTGGTGTCATGTGCTGTGTGTCTTACATATACGCACTCTGCATGTGTTTTCATTCAAAATTAAAACAGACTTACAGTTATGTTGTACTTTGATGGGAATTCTGTTAAGCCATGAAGACATATATGGGTTACGTGAGGGACTGAAAAGTCAATAAATATTCACTTTAAAGAGCGAGCGGTAGGTATATGAAATATATGTCATCCAGTTTCAGCAGGACAACTTTGGGTGGGCACGATACCACCATGTATCTTCATGGCTAAACAGAGCTTCCATCAAACTTCAGGCTTGTCTTGGAATACGGAATTATTATTGGGGCAACTGCTCATAAAACTATTCAGATATGTTAGAAAGTGTTCAACTCTCCGCGGCAAGAATCGTAACAGCCGCAAAACACAAGTATTGATTCCTTGTATGACGAAACTTAGTCAAAATTATTAAGCAATCGGCGTGGAAAATGTAACTTGAATCAGATGTATCGTGGTCTGTCTCCTGATTTCTTTTTGACACTAAATTGCCAATATTCTGATATTTTGCCATTGTGAATTGAGAAGGTCTTTTTTTCTTCAACTGTATGTAGTTAGCTATCACTACAGTTGGTTTAAAAAAGCAACTCAACAGAGACGTCCTCAGTGTTTCCGACTATTATATTGGAGGGAACAGGCTTTATCAAATTTACCAAGACCAAATGCGTATGAATTTTTCATCCTAAACGACTTGGAGGTGGCCTGCTTGTCTAATTTCAGGAGTGAAATTTCTTTCTTCACATTGATAGTGGAAAATTAATGTTGATGCTTTGGTTACTTGAATCTCTTTGCTGTCACTGTTGGGTTTAAAATTTATGAATTTGAGTCATGTTTTTCTAAACCATTTCATAAATTCTTAATTGGCTATGTTGTGCTGTTGGCTGTGCATGTTTGTAAAGTTACATATTCATAAATATCACAAAAACGATGTAGGCCCCCTTTCTTATTTTGCTGTAACTTCAATTGACTGACAAGTCGAGAGAACCATTAAATGATAGACCTACCAGGTCTCTTTTTTATTTTGGCAGAAGTGATAAAATTGGGTTTTGGGTGCTTAATTAGGCATTTACATTTTCGAAACACTTCAGTCTGTAGTTAATGGAGAATATTTCAAAGGTTGAGAGGACTGGTTTAAAACCACCAGTTGCCTTTAATGGTTGACTGCCTGTCTCAATTCAGGAGAATTTTTTTTTCTTCATATTGATATTGGGAGATTAATGTTGATGCTTTGGTAACTCTGGAACCTTTTTGCTGTCATTGTTGGGTTTGGAATTTATGAATATGGGTCATGTTTTTTTAAACTATTAGGTACTCTTGTAGTTTGACCACAAACCCCATGTACAAATGTGGTGCCGCAGTAGAAGTAGTTTTTCATTTTTTCTTAGCACGTCCTTTATTTCACAATGTTGGACAAGACGTTTTGAAACCCTTTACAGGCTGTATCACTGACTGCAATTTTCACTTAGATATGTACAGATCGTCATATTAAGTACGTAACAGTACACGTCCAGTCCATTTTTACTTTTCTTTTCTTATTTTCTTTCTTTCTTTTGTCTAGATAATATTGTCATTACATTTACTTGCAGTTATTATCTTTTAAACTGGTTTGCGATTTGTACATACAATTAGGGTTTAAATAATAAAAACTGTAGATAGATCAAGACGACCACTGTTACCTGAAGTTGCCTCTGTGTTTACAGGAGAGGGATTCAAAAGAGCAGAATTGCTTGTTTTCCAATCCTGATTTCTTTAAAATGAAATATGCTCATGTCAATCTCTGGGAATGCCTTTGGTTCTCTTGATATATTTTACACAGGTCTCTTCAACACAGACTGAGGGCTCCTCCAGATACTGATCAAGACCTAGTTCTTGCAAATGCACTCCCGATCTGGTCTGCTTCGGAGAGCCAAGCTATTAACATATAACCATATCTAAAGTCCCATGTTCTCTAAAGAATGTTTGGAAGAGAGTCCAATACCACCAATGCATCCCAGATCACCACATTCTTGGGTATTACGGGTTGAGTCTCGTAATATCTTCATAAATGTTATCAACAAAAGATGGGATCCAACATTGCTGCTCTTGTTTCTTTGAGAGATAGCTCACAGAGCTGATTTATCCGCATTTAGACCACTGTGTTGCACCCCCCCCCCCCCAAATCTGAGCCAAAAGCTCTAACACATGTTCTATAAGTGGTAAAAAATAATGACTCTTACATGTGAAATTTTAATCCATCTTGAAATACAAGTCCCAAGCTGCTTTCGGGTGGCTGGTCAGGACGATGATATAAGGATGTGTTGCACCCGTTGAGAAAACTCTTGTGTTTGTTGGCTTTTCTATAAAAGTGAAAAGCCACCAGCTTCATTTTGGGAAGGTTGCGGTGCCCCTTGGTATTGTCAAGAAGGCCGTAGTAATTCCTCTACCCTGGGGTGTAGAATAGTCAGTCAGTGTGTTCTGCAACCCAGAAAGTCATGGCTGTGTTGGTCTGAGCGGTGGTATTATTGAATCTGCTTGCCCATGTTCATTTTTACATAATGTTTTGCTCAACAGCAAACTTAATGGCGGGAGTGCGTAATGTAGTTTTTGTCCCCACACAATTGTAAGCGTCTGCGGTTATTGCCTCTAGATCAAGTTTCAAAGGTACATGTGATTTAACTTGGCAATTTTAACCTAAGTGCAACAAATCTATTTCTGGTGTATACCACACCTGCGTAAGCTGGCGGAAATTATTTGATCTTAATTGCCACTCGGTGTTATCGTGATAAATTTGACTCTGTACATTAGCTTCTAAATTTTGTGAGCTAAACTGAACAATCGATGACACATTATTAGCCAGAATTTGCAACCACGTGCAGCACAGTATTCCAAGATTGGGCACCGACTGTAAAGTTTACTTTCTGAAGAGTCCTTCCACCATATTATCATTTAGCAATTAAAAGTTAAAAAGCACTCTCTGACCTCCATTTTGTACGTCTAATAAAAAGGTTCGGTAACAAAAGCCCCTTCTCCCAGCTATTTCTGAATAATCAAATATTTCCTGAGGAAAGTTTCAATTTCAATTGTATTTGTTCGCATTCCTGATCATTGAAACGAATTCTTTGAGCTACGTGCAACTGTAAAAGGATTTTCATTCAATTCAATTTTGCAACCTCAAATTGTATCTAAAATCCAAATATCACTAGTGCAATTGTATCTGAAATCGATACATCGCTAGCGTAATGGTATCTAAAATCTATATATCACCAGTGCATTACGCCAGTTATGAAAGTAGTGTGCTAACCTATCAGCCTCAAAGCTGTTTGCCATTTCCGGATATTTTACCTTCCAATATTGAATGCATTCATCCCAATTATGGATTTTGCTCACGTTATGTTGTGATGCCCTCAGATCCTGACCTTTGTGGTATTAGCCGTTGTCCTGTTTCATGATGTTATTTTGGTCTTTGCCCCGATTTCTTGAGAATTGCGGGTAGTCAGGTCTCTGAACCCGGAACCTGACTCTGTAACCGTGCCCTAAAAATCCCTGTTTCCGTATTTGGGATATTTACGGCACTGATCGTATCAAATAGACACCTCATGGGCATGTAATTTGTCTCAGTTAGGTCTTGGCTAGACCTGGCCAGATCGTCTCCAAACAGGCACGCTGACATACTTATTGTTGTATTCTGTATGAATCACACATCTCCGCCGATATATATCTATTGCCGCTGAGCCCATCAAGTTTATTGCATCCAGAGCTTGCTTAGGGACACCAGATGTATCACTTGCTGACTTGTCTTTTTAGGTGCCAGCATAGTTTCTGTCACGGCTGTCAACATAATGGCTTTTATCACTTTTTGAAAACTTAAAGTATACATGATTAACATTTGAACATGTTCAAAGATTTCCCATGTGTTTAATGCACATGCAATGATAAAAGTATACAATTATGCACATTATTGTACTTCTGGCAGCTTTTGAGTGCTACGCCCAGTGGGGCGGCAAGCACACGCGTCAAATAGTTCAGAAAAACTTTACCCATTGTCACAAATTTCAAGCCAATAATGACAGCAAACCGATTCAAGAGTTACAAAAACATCAACATTGATCTTCCAATACCAAAGTGAACAAACAATTTCAGTGCTGACTTGAGACAAGGCAACTGGTAGTCTTAAACAGGTCCTCTCAACCAATAGAATCTTCATTAAGTGCAGACTTTAGTTTTTCCAAAATATATAAGCCTAATCACTTAAAACACAAATTTCGTCACTCACCAAATAGATCAAAAGATGCATGGTAGGCCTATCACGTCTTGTTTCTCCTGACTTATTAGTCAGTTGAGTTCACAGCTAAGGACTTAAGTAGGCCTACATCGTTTTTATGATATTTCTGAAAGGACTGAACCATGTTAAATTGGGTGCCAGAAGATAATGGTCCAAGATTGTAGGGACGTAAAAAGTGCCAAGTTCAAACATGTTCTCTACGTATTAGACTCTTTGCCTTAGCGACTCACACAATTTTGCAAATAATGATATGAAACAATATTTATGGTTTTGCTTTATCAAGACTACTAAAATACTATATAAAGTGGGGGGCAAGAGCCATAACACATGAAGTCATCTGTGCCTGTTTTGGGTCAAAAGGCTATTTGAATGCCAATGTTTTGGATTCCCAACAACCTGAAAAAGAACGGTGGTCCCTTTTGTTCTTTGCCAGGTTACTGGGAATACCTAAGGTCCAAAATAGCAAGTACCACAGGTAGCCGCTGCAGCGCCAGGGCCATTTCCCGGTGCACCTTGCGGCAGGTTAGGTCGTTTCAATATAGCAGCTGGGTTAATTGGATAAATACCCCTAGGTGCAAGGCGTAGCTTTCCACGGTGTTCCTCCAAAGAAAAAAACAGAAACGACGGGAGTGGTTGAATATAGTGAGAAGACCAGAAGATTATGAAGCAGGCAAATTTGACAGAATTTATTCAAGACATTTTATTGGGGGTAAAGATCCGACACCAGGACACCCAGTGCCCACGTTATTTCTGTAAAGCAACTGGACGATTGCAGAAAAACAACGCACAACATGCTGATGGTGGCAGAAACGTGTAAGAGGATCGAGTGACCTACCCAGCAACGGAGAAAGGCCGGCTGTCAAGTACAGAAAGGGGGTGCGATCGCTGCGTTGCAGCGGTAGCTCACAGCTTATTTGGACCAACGGTATTGTTAACAAACAGATGCTGTGCGTCTTCAGAAAGTCCTTTTCCCCTCAACATTGTGACAGGCAGAACATCACAGCGTACAGGTAGACTGTATAAGTCTTGTGCATTGTGAGGCAATCATTTGGCATTTAGTTTTCATTCATATTAATGTAATTAAGAGGGTGAACATGGTCCTGTTTTAGACACAGATTCAGGCACAAGACCCAGCACCTGACTGAAATGACCTCACTGTTTTGTAAATAATCAAGTGATCTCACCTGTTTGTGACTGTTCCACTCAATCCCACCAATACAGTATTTTAGGTAGTTTTTATGAAGGAAACCATATACATCGTTTCATATAATTATTTGAAAAAATTGTGTCAGTTGGTAAGGCAAAGAGAAACCATAGAGGCCAAATGAATTTAAATATAAAGATGTGGTTTTATCTGTAAAATTAAAGCCAGGGGTCCCATTAGGTTAGGTCTTCAGACAAACGGTACGTCCCAGAAGAGTTGTAGTTACATTACCTGCATTTACACTTCAACATTTATATTTCAGTTTCGTTTCTGGTATTCTTTCTGTAAAATAGGAAAATACAGTTGCAAACATTTTATTCGACATTTTAGAGGAATTTACATTAAGTTTTTAGCTCTCGTGATATTTTACCACACATATAAAGATGATGGTTGCACTTCAGTTGTGTAAATAATGCCTCTTTCAGTTATGGCCTGCTTCTCCACCCCCTCCCCCCCATACTGCTCCCATCAGCAACATTCCTGATGTTGGGTCGCATGATATTTCATGGTTTTATCTGGACAAGGGTCATCCTTGTCTGCAACTCATGTTACTTGTCCCTGGTAAACACAATGGTCGTTAATTATGTTAATGTAGAGCCCTGCTAAAGTAAAATGGATGCATTTACAAAATGAGAATTCACAAAATCGAAGCAATTTTTCAGTCATTCAAACAAATTTTCCCTTTTAGAGGACCTTTTCCACAAACTTTATATGAACACTAGTCATTATGTAAGATACAAGTAGTGTGCGGACATCAGAATCTGCCGCATACCTCATCCATCAATAAACAGGCTCTTTGACATGACATAGTGAAAAAAGCAGGACTGACTGGGGATAATGCCAATATTCGCGCCTAAACGTCTGATCGATTTTTCAACTAATTGCATTTACATTTTTTTGTTCTTTCTGTCTGTTTCTTTCATTTCCTTGATGCTCCACGGAAAAAACACACAATCATTCAAGGAGATTTTTTCCATATTTTTACGATGTGTACAATTAATGGTTGTGCTGAATGTTACCAATGCGTGTGTAGCCATGGAACCAGGCCATGTAGGCCTACTTCTCCATCAAAATTATTCATCCCAAATTTTACTTCCACAAGATTTCTGTTCATCATAGCAATAACATTTGTCACATTTGTTGACTTTGAAGTTGCACAAAACGGGAAAAATATGGTATTAAAGTTCCTTCATGCCTCCTTTTTACCTATAATCCACTTCTGCAGTACAGACAAAGCGGTTCTTGGTCTCAGTTTTCCAATGGACTGTTTCAAGCTTTTACGTAATGCTCAGTGGAAGTTTTAAAAAAAGAGGCACCTTGATGCAAAGCATTGACTGAGGCGTCCATCTTATCGTGGTTCTTGTGTCCTTGAAAATGAGGTCAAGGTCGCCACAATGTTATCAGGAGAATAACTGGTGTCAAGGTACAAATGATGTAAATTATGAGTCTCAGGTGGCCAACGAGTCTTCAGATATTGTGTCCGCGAAACAGATGGTCGACAGACGGACAACAGCTTTGCCAAGATATTTATATTATGTACATTGGGTTTTGTTTTGTTTTTGAGCCTAAGTAGGTTCCACTTGAACTTCCATTCAACATCATCCCATATGTATTCATGGTTGTAAATATAAGTTACTATTCAATAATAAATCATGCTTAATGTCTATGTAGCCAGTTGATGACACATGAAGAGTGATCCGTTTCTATGAGAAAGCAAACTAATTGCTTTTAACCTGGTAGAATTGTAAAGGGATGGTGTGGTATCAGTTTAGTGCGTAGTCCTTTTGTTGGCTGCCGATGCTGAATTAAAATATATGTCATGTAGGCCTATGGCATACTGTTAATTGGATAACCATGATGATTGCATCAATGCATTTCATCGTTCTGTACACTCCAACAGAATTAATGAGAAACTACTGAAGCACTTATGAAGTGTGTTTTTTCATGTATCTGTTATGTTTGTGTTAACCATCAAATGGCCATAATGTTTTAATAAGAGTAACGCACCTAACCAACTATTTGCAATCGACTGCAGTTGGAGGATAGTCAAGTGTGCCACCGGGGGCAATTTCTGCCTCCTTATAATTTCGCGGTGCCCAGGAAAAGTGTCACTTACAGGAGGGTTATTTGTTCCTGAAGAGACTGTCGATCCACGAGGAGTACTTACGTTGCCTTTACGCATTCAGCGTTCTCTGGTACCTCCTCCTTCGGTATATGGCCTGTATACTTGAAGTGGTTTCTTCCTTTAATTTGGGAAATAATTGTCAGCTTTGACGTCATGCGATTCCCCTTGCAAGCAGTGTGCACTCTTGCGGTCGGAATACTACAATCGAAGACTGTAACTTGCAGGTAAAGTTGGTAATTTGGGTATTTTTTGCCCCTCATTTCAAAATCATAGAGTGACACAGATAGGTACAAAAGGATGGGTTTGTATGACAAAACTATTTTAAAGCTTATGTGATTTTTGGGGTCGACTTCAGCCGACCCTTTATTTCTTGAGTTTACCGAGAGAATGCCAAAGTTTCTAAAAAACTCCATTGCGCATACCACTGCTAAAGTCTCGTTCTATGGTATCGTTCTACACTTTCTCGTCACACCAAGGCCAAAGTTCCCTGAAAACGTCAATGCGCATGCCACTGCTGAAGTCTCGTTCTGCAGTTTCTCGTCACGCAAATCATCACATGATCCCATCATGGCATACCATTGACATCGAGGTCACCCAGCTTTACTTTTTTTCACCCCTACCATGCGTCACTCCTCTATGACGTAACTATGAGTATTAAGTAGCGTCACTTTCGAGTGTCTCAGCAGTCATCAGCGAACGAGTCTCCGCAACACTGGCATATTATTCAGTTTTGAAGTTTGCCTACCAATCTCCACGACCCCTTGTTTTTTCTAAACAAAACTTGTTCAGAATTGCTCGTTGTGTGGCATGGTTTGTTCCAACACAAGCCAAGAAGAAGTCAATCTTCACACATTCCTGTGATCCGATTCACACCTCCTGGCGCAATGACTCAGCTTCGTTAAAAATCAAGAGAGTGCGTTGGTTCTGTGCGTTGGTTCTGCCAGCCCAAGTCACGAATCTTGGCAAGGGCCCTCCTTGGCGACCGCATCATCATCTTCCCCAACCAATGACTCATGGAACGTCCCTAGTGGATTGGAATCCTTAACGGAGGTAATCCTGACCATCTTGTTTGCATTTAATATATATATATATATATATATATATATATATATATATATATATATATATATATATATATATTTGTCACATTACATTGTATACTCACTGAAACGTATTGATGAGCACGCATTTAGTCAAATAAACTTGTCTGAGTCTGAGTCTAGCCATTCTTCGTCAGCGAACAGGTACTATCCATCTGATATATCCTGGGGCAGTGGGTTCGTCTTCGAATCCGCAATCAATCTGTTGGTTCGTCATAAAGCTGTCACGCACGCATTTTAAGTAACGGAGTACTATTACTGGCATGTATTCATCCATTTACGACAGCAAGACTTTGTAATTTTAGTCTGTAACTGTGTCCGCCGACTGCGGTTGTTTGTTGAATTAGCTGACAAGTTTTGCCTGTTTAAGTTGATGACATAGAAACAGTAACGTGAGATTTTTTTTTGGGGGGGGGATAGATGTTTAACAAAAGAACTAATATGTACTTGAGATTTGGCTTCAGAAAGTTAATTCGTTTAAATGACAACTTTACCAGGAGGATTATAATTGAAGTGAGAATCTATGAAAAGTGTGCAAAGCAAAGTAAACTAGGAGCTAGGTCAATCTGTCAGGGTGAGCGGCAAAGTGAGCTGTTGTTTTCAGTGGGTTCTCACAGATTATGTTTGTTCGGTCACCAGAGTACGTTTCTTTTTTCTTTAACCTTTACCTCTATTTTATGAAATAAAATAATCCATTGTCAAACTGAAAACAATTAAGGGGACGAGAAATAAAACCCGTCACAAAGTCAGGACAAGTTTGAGTGCATAATTATCCGTAATCCACGAACAACGATGAAAATTTGGGGTTAATTTTTGTTGCATGAAATGTAATTTTATGGGCGACTTTCATTTCACAAGTGTCAAGTGTAATGAACATCCCGGATAGAATACTTTGGATTGAACATGTTGATTTTCAAAAACATTTGGCCGACAAGCCAACCAAGTTGTTATACATATACCATAATACAATAAAATGTCATAGCATTTTGACACGGATGGGAAAATGGAAGACTGTCATTATGAAAAGAAATTTTAACCGTGGATCTAAGTGTGTGTGATCTTAAATATAACAATAATGTTTGTTTTGCAGGCATTGGGATCATTTGCGGCCCGCGGTATTCAATTTGCTGCCCGACAGTGGCCATTTGCGCCCGACGCGAAGCGTAGGGTGCAAATGATCACTAAAGAGCCACAAATGGAATACCAAGGGCCGTACAATGATCCCAATGACATACAAACAAACATTATTACTATTATTATTCACTTGTATTTTCCAAGCCAATTGTTTATTGTGTATATGCAATGTAAATATAGCTAGTGTGTGTAGTCAACCTTGCCGTTTATGCCCGCAAAATGGGTGCAAATGCTATTTGTAGACACCATCCACGCTATTTATGCCCTTTGTTTTGGTGTAGTGTAGGTTATGCCCTACAAATTAGTAATAATATCAGTTTATCCGAACAATAAGAGGTTGATTACATTTGACAATGTTCATATTCTTAACCTTCCGGGGATATAGTTATATTCATGTACGGCTTTAAATTGTCATCATTTTGATTTGGCATAATTTTTTGTGCTTTTTGGCATTAAAATGCTGTATATGACTTCAAAGGCTTGGTCTGCGCAATACGGTAACTCATGCTACCGATGTTGCCCTTATGGTTATGACTTTTGTACATTTTATTTTGAAACCTGCAACAGATTTGTCAGATCGTTATTTCACTGATGCATAATTATAGTGCAGGAGGCCAGTCTTTACGTATCCCTGTGGTTTCGTTTGGCCCAACGCCACAGTTGTCTTTCTCTTAATCTTTCCTTTTCAGTTTATGAAAGTATAATTTTTGGAATTGCCTAGTTTTAATCTATCAGTTGGGGGTACATGTCAAAGAACTATTGTGTTCTGTTTTCATAAGGTTGAACGTGATAAGCCACTGATCTGACAAGAGACTCAATGGTTCTAGATCTTGTTCCTGTGTCTCTATTGCTTCTTCAAGAACATGTTCTGACATACTTAACGTCGTATCATCGGCGAAAAGGTGTGTTCCAGATGTTACAATTTTACCAAATCGTTTACTTATAGCATTAACAAGAATGGCCATAAGACTGAAACCTATGGGACGCCTGATTACCCCCGACCCCCCCCCCCCCCCCAAAAAAAAAAAAAATATATATATATATATATATATATATATATATATATATATATATATATTATTAAAGCCTGGACCTGCATGACCATTGTTTGGATTCTTCCATCAAAAAAAAATAAATAAAAAAAATCTAACCTTCAAACTACTAGATCCTGGATTCCTGCATTTTACCGTATGTACTGGACCAAGATGGTGCATTTTAACAAAAGCTTTAGTGATATCATAACCCCCCCCACACACACACACACACACACACACACACACACACACACACCCCACTATATTTCTGAAAATTGAAATGTATGAGAAAACTCATGCTACTGGTAAAGTATTTCGCTTGCTGTTCCACGCGGGGGAGGGGGCTATGAATTCTGATTTTATTTTCAGATAGTGCATAGTTGTCACGTAAAAAGTTGAAAATATGTTTGGAGACAACACTCGCGCAAACTTTCTTCACACAATTTTCTAACGAGACGCGCCTGTTATTAGTATACAATTCGGATGCGTCATTTCTAAGAATCGGTGTTACATGTGCTTCCTTCTCATCAGATGGACATATGCATCTATGAAGTGAGATTTAATATTTTAGAAGAGGGGGATGATATATTGAGCTGCCTCCTTTAATAATATCTGACGAATACCGCCTGGTCCACAATTTGTTTTCGAAGTACAATGAGTTCAAAATGTCATAAATGCTACTTTCACCTAAAAAGTTTCCAACGTTTTGTGCGAAGACTGATTCTCGCCAGGCAGAATAAATGTGGAGATATGCCGATCACAGCTTTTTCAAAGCAAATATTCACTGAAAGCTTCAGCTGTGGATTAACTGTAACTGAACCGTTGGACATTACGAAAGGTATTGACACATTAGAATCCTGGACATAAAAAACTTGACCAATTTCCATTAGTTTTTACTTTTAAACTTTTTTCTATCATATCATATTGTATATTGTGATAATCATCTTCCGCTTTCCTTTAATTTATATCGAGATTACATAGATCGCCAAAACCCTCCAAAATGTGATACATCAAATCAGGCATCCTAGTCAACCTCATTCGTTTTTTTCTGTGTGAAATGATCAAGGTTTGCTTTCGAGCACTACCACAGGAACCTTCGATGTGACCTCTCCGTTTTAAGGTGGAAGGTCTGAAGCCGCACCTTTGGATAACCTCAAATCACTTTTTCATATTTTTGGATAGTCTGATACTTAAACTACATGCTTCCAAAAACTCAGATGTGTGAATATATAATTTATATGAGGTAACTGATCTTAAAACTTTTGTTGACAATGAAAAGTTTAAACAGTGCCGGACACATGGCTTTGTTTGCATGGGCATGATAATGAACCATGTCATTGTTTGCACAGTCATTAGTCCATGACCCTGGAAACCGATTGAGCTATTGACAAGGGTCGCTCATAGGAAACCATTGGCTGTGAAGAGAAGAATGGGCCAGTTCAGACTAATTACTACCATTGTTCTGATTACTTTGAAATTCTCTATTGATGTAAAAACAAATTAGCACAATCCACTTACTGGTCCCCAAATATGGAAAGCCGCATGTGAACCCACACCCAAACAAGCCAAGTCTGGGGTTCCCAAGTTAAAGAAAAGTCGAGATTTAAGCCACAAAATATACTTTTATTTAATGACAACATCACAGAGGTAAAGCTACAAGTTTATTTTGCACAATAATTAAAACACACGACAGAAGAAATGAGTATGTGTCATATTACAGCCATAAATGTGTGAGAATTGGCAATTTTTTCTTTCAATGCAATTTTCTCGGAACTGTTTTTTGCTCAACCATTGCAATTTGTATCTCGCCTCACAAACGTACAAATTGCCCTATCACATTCAAATCAACGGATATTAAAAGAAAAATATCATATCCAGGAACGGTTCTCAGGATTTTTTTTCTGACAACCTCTTCCGTGACTTTTGGAGCAATTTATAGAAGGAAAATGAACAACCTGTCAGGACTAAATTAAAAATTTTATAACTTTTTATTTATGCTATTTCAGGACTAACCATTGAATTCGATCCTGGATATTGATATATATTTTAAATTTCTTCTGATTTCAACTGGAAAAAAACAAATTTGTGTGACTTCTGCGTGAAAAATGTGAAAATCCTACCAAGTCAGAAAGAATGCTAAAAAATCTCCAAAAATTCCAATCCTGCAAAACAACTTTATGGATACAAATCTATGGATATGTAGTAATCAGAAAATATATAGGTTTAATGTACTTGTTAAAAAATTAAATGGGTAATTGCGATCCAAAGTTGCCAGTCTCACTGCGCACTAGCTTCACAGCTTCCACCTTAACCCGGTAAGTTAAGCTTGCCGACACGATACAATGATTGTTCTGTTCATCTGGAAGTAGCACAGGGATTAATTGCTCATATTGAGGTATATTAGTCATATGGCCTACACATATTGATATGTACTGTGTTCGGTTATATATTTATGATCTGCATTAAAAGCCTCCCACGGTTTCATTTTTTTTCCAGAACCAGATATAAAGTATAATCCACGTTGACCTCAAGACCATCCCAAAATGACACGCTATAATTCGAGGGCCTACAGACAACTGCTGAGAAGAGGCCATTTTTATGGAGCCCGACTTCCACCTACAAAATGTCGGAAGTTGAATTCTGTAGGTCAAAGCGCCTTATTGCAATCAAAAGCAGAGGAAGCACAGAGCGCAACACTGCTGCTGTGGCCGCCAATGCTAACACGGTGCATGATTGGACGGAAGCCCGATACAGTAAAGTCATTCCTGTCCAAAGAGGTGAACACAAAAGTTTCAGGGAGGGCTATTAAGTCAAACGACTCGGCTGAGGACGAATTAATTCAAGTTGGTCCGACTGTTTGCATGGCATATAGTCAAGTATCATAATGATTCAGGGAGCCAAGCTTTGGCGCACATCTCCTGACAGCAGTAACAGTAAAAAATGCAAATTAGCAAAAACATCCATACATTTCTGAGGAAACGATGCCAATGTAAGACTCGAACCATTTGCTAAAAATTCATGTCCACGCATGGTTTGTCACCATGCGTCACACTCAGTCACTGGCACGCCAATTTGACACAACGTCACTGACATGACGCACACCCAGATCACAGATTGCACCAGAATGATTTCAAACAACTCTGATAATAAAAATGAATACAATTTATTACCAATTTTACAAACCATTAAAAACATGTTCATAAAAACATACCGTACCAATAACGCTCATTATTGTACATTTTGGACGGGTTATTTTTAATATACGACGAGCCGCAAAATAGTATGTCTTCTTAGTGCATAAGCGTGCACATGTGCAAATATTCTCTCTTTTAGAGATGGTGAAAATAAGAATCTCCATAGCTCGACTAAAAACTCATCATTTCTACCTATCTGTGGATACAGATGCTTCACAACAATAATGGCTGCAGAGAGGATGTACAGTAGGAAGTCAACACGCCACAAGTGCTGTACCTCTTGTACTGTAAAGCTGACGTGTATGGAAGTTATATCGTCCAATTCACTAAATCCACCGTTTCATTTACAAAACTCAAGGTTTCGTGAAAAAAAACTAGGATTTTGTTATGAAACCCTGGGTTTCGCTACTAAACCCCGATTTTTTTGCAAAAAAAACAAAAGATTTGTCACAAAACCTGGCAAAACCCGGGGCTTTGTTCTGTTGTTTAGTATTTTTACAAACCCAGATATTTGTTAGCAAAGCTCTGGGTTTTGCTTATGCAATCTTTAGTTATTCATAAAACCCAGCGTTTTGTCCATTATTTCATCAAGCTCAATTATTACATCACGCTTCTGTTATTTCAATTATTAACAAAAACCCTGGGGTCTGTTGTGACATCTCAGGGTTTTGTGCTTGCAATGTTCAATGATGCACAACACCCAGCGTTTTTTAGATTTCACGGAACTTCCCCTAACGCCGTAAATATGTATACAGCAATTGCTACCAATCGCAGATAGCATTTCATTCCCTGTGCATATTCTGACCGTTGACTTGAAGTTGTTTCATGAACAAAACACTAGGTTTTCGTATAAAACGCACGGTTGTGTGGCACAGCTGGTAGCTAGTCTGAAGACCGCGTCTATTGATTGGGTTAAAAACATATTTAAATACCAAATTCGTGGGTCTTACGACGTCTCAAAAGCCCGGGTTTCATCCCCATACGTTGTCGCTATGTACACAGCAACCAATCAGGGATAACATTTCATTCCCTGTACAGACCCTGGCCATGATTAACTTGAAAATGTGCCATACTCTGCGTCTGGTATGACAAAACCCATGTTTGTAGCAAAAGCCAGGCTTCTGCGCCCAAATTCCAGAATTTCATTTTAAAAAAGGGGGGAGTGGGTTTTGTAACGAACCCCATGGTTTTGTGACACAGCTTGTAGTCTGCGTGTGCTGAATGGGTCCTCACGAAACCATTCGTTTGATTACAAAACCCTGGATTTTCTAACCATAGTGCTTTGTGCCACAGCTGGTAGTCTAAAGACCTTGTCTGCTGATTGCGTCTTCCACAAAACCCTGAGGTTTCTTCCTCCAACTACAGCTTACAGATCCCAAGGTTTTTTAACGTCACAATACCCAGGCTTTTACTCTGTAATTTCAAAATTCACAAATGTCAGGACTTCGTACTAAACCCAAGAGATTTGTCCAGGGTTGATACAGGTAATTATTGACAGACAAAACCCAGAGGTTTGGAACATGCATGCAGCTGTATGCTTTGCTCAGTTAGTCACATTCTGTATGAAATTTGGGATGTGTGAAAAAAAAACCGGGGCTGGTGCACAAACCCAGGGTATTATGGAAAAAATGGATTTTTTGCACAAAACTCGTGCTTTTGTAACAAAACCTAGAGTTCCACGTACAAAGCCTGGGGTTTTATAATCATGAAACCCAGTTTTTGCACATGAAACTCGGGTTTTTGTGAATCATTGGACACTACATATTCCATAGCCATGTTTGTATAACTTTGATAATTATTCGTAACTGGCAAAATATAATCTGAGCACCATTGCCATCCTGTAATAATTTAGTGGTCAAAACCTGCAAGAAAGTAATCTCTCTAATGGTATGATGAAAGAAGCGGAAAAGGTCTTTCCTGAGAATATTCTCTGTCGACTCACTCATATATTTTCATTTTAATTGTATTTTACGGCACCTAGATCCCACAATTAATGTACTGCAACTGGAATCTGTACTATTATGGATCTATAACATGTCTAAAGTTCCAAAGATTTAGAAATAATCTGACCAACCAGCTCTAAATTACATGTTCCCAATTTGAAAACAGTTATTTTTTTTTGTAGCTGTAAGTGTGTACCAGGTGTTCATGTAACAGGCATTACTCTAATAATAATAATACGTATTTGACAGAACAAAACATTTCCCTGATCGAGGTTAAAGTGACATGGTTATGTATTGGTTTCCAATTCTGTGAATGCATGATAGGGGAGAGCTTTGTATTTCCAAACGAGATAGGCTGAATAAGGTTTTGACGATTAACCTATATTCTCCACACCATTCTGTCAAAGATTGGAATGTGGGAGATATAGCAAATTATGGAAGGGCCAACATACATACATACATACATACATACATACATACATACATACATACATACATACATACATACATACATATCGCTTTAAACATTTATGGAATTTTGGCAATTGTTTTGTTGAGCTTTTAATTTCTGCGGGCCAAGATTTAGTTGATCAGTAGCTAGTGTCAATTGCAAAATGATACCCATATGTCGAAGCCGTCAAGAACAGCAAATCTGTGTCGAGTGACGTTAAGTAAAGCACATGTGAGGGCCCTGCAAAATCCGTACCAGCCCCTGGGTCAAGGAACCATTCTTGTCCAGCTGGTAGTGTACGTGACATCACATCCAGTCGTGTTTTCGTATTACATTAAATTGCCCCACACAGATGATAACTTAGTTCTCATATCCATAAATATAACCGTAATATATATATATATATATATATATATATATATATATATATATATATATATATTTATATATATATATGTATATATATATATATATATATATATATATATATATATATATATATATATATATATATATATATATATATATATATATGCTCACCAGGCTTGAAAAGGTCAAAGAGACACCAAAATAAAGGCACACATGATAATGCAGACTGACAAAAAGTATAGCACAGACACAATCATACACACCCATATATATATATATATATATATATATATATATATATATATATATATATATATATATATATATATATATATAAATATATATATATATATATATATATATATATATATATATATATATATATATATATATAAATATATATATATATATATATATATATATATATATATATATATATATATATATATATACATACATACATAATAGTTTACAAACCTATTGAGGCAATACAATCAGAACACTTTGGCTGAAAGTTTAACTGAACACTGTTCAATAGCGGTTATAATTAATTTCAAATCTGTCAGGCTCTTACTTACCGCAATTATAATTAATTTCAAATCTATCAGGCTCTTATTTACCGCAATGAACATTTTTGATTTTCGAGTAACCAAGAAACCAAGACATAAATACTGTATGGAAATCATTAAATGGGATACGACACTCAATACACCCTATTTAGGTGTTCCTGCTATATTTGGAACACTACTACCCCTGGTCGCAAAAAACAGGATGATGCTGGGCGGGAAACCATACCAAGTCCCCATTCAATTCCATGTTAAATTTACTTACTTTTGTGGATCACATGTATCATTTAGAAGCACATCTGAATCGAATAAACCCTACCGAATACATCATACTGTGTTATCCTGTTAGGACAACTCTACACTACAACAGTGTTGGAAAAAACAGGTCTCCAGTGTTTGATCCATGGCTGCAAAGGTACTTTGATGTAGTCTGCAAGTTGTAAAATGTAATAATTATTAGTTTTCATGGCACCATGTTTTTAATATCATTTTATTACAAAATATGATCTGTTGAATTCATATTTTAGAACCAGTCATTCTTTTGGGTGTGGTTTTTGTACTACTTGGGACATCAAAATATATATTATGTTTTGTGACAACAGAACGGCCGGGACTCGAACCAGCAACCTTTGGCACCAATCACCTAGCCAAAACTGGGTAACGCACATACTAACTTCACGAAATCCCCATTCTTAAAAAGAATGATTCAATGGACGTCAGTATGTGTGAATGCCATAATCAACACGACCCAGCTCATTGTAATTTATCCAATACAAGTACTGTGTTCGGAGTTGTCCCATATTGAAAACAAAAACAATAAAACATGGTCCAATACTCACTTTTCATTGGGGGGGGGGGGTAAATGCCGATTTGAAAATTAGGTCTGCACTGATAGTTTGCTTAATTAACAATTCAGCAGAGCTGTAAAATAAATAAAGCTCTGACAGCTAATATTTATATATCTTTAAAAACCCACATTTTGCCAAACTGTTGCTGCGTGAAATTCCTAAATGTATAGAGAGTCAACTCAGTTATTTTGGCTTTGGGTCCAACAGTACAGGGCATAAAAAATTCAGTGAGATTTATTTCAGCGGCAATGAGGAAAAGTTCAGATACTGAAGATTTTATCCCCTTATGTGGTAGTCCCGGAGTCTTGCTAACAGAATAACACAATGCTTATATCCAAAGGTGTTTTCATAATAGACATAAGGTAGCAAAATAAGCAAATATAACAGTAACTGAATGGGAGAATTGCAAGAGGGATTAATATCAGCCACCGCCCTGTTTCCCAATTGTATTTTTGTTCAGATATAAAATATGTGTTTAAACCAATGGGGACTTGAATTGGTGTCCACCACAGCCTAATTCTGGTTTCTGTTACCAGAGGTCCGCAGTGTTCAAAATGTGGCAGGGACTTTTGAACAGGGTGTATTATATAGTGTACATTTTGTGGTCCTGTGAAGATTTTTATTTCCTAAATTACTTTTAACCTCACAATATCAATATTTCAAGAGAGTAATTGCAACTTCACTGGTAGCCAGGACGGAACTTTTCTTACCAATTATGTTCAATGAAAAAGACAGGCATTTCATATTCATATGAATGCATTGTCATTATTTGCACGTTAAAAGGCACGTGGTCAATTCACTCCCGTTACAACTCCCACAGGAGTACTAGATGGTGTATGTCTTATTGTATGTATGAACCAGCGTGAAAGTTGTCCGTTGTGTTTAGCCAAGGGGTCGGTGGCGCAGTCGTGACATTGCCATGTTGTTTGGGCTTCCACAGCCAACTGTCCTGCACTGGCACCAGGCAACGTATAAGTATTGAGGCCGCAAGCAACAGCAGCAGTGAGGTCACTGCAATCACACGACTAATCACCACCAAGGTTATATGTCGATCCTTCGTCACACTCTCCACGGCCGTACCATAACCCTTCTGGGGATCTTTCTTGAGCGTGGCTGTTTAAAGTAATCATTCAGAGTAATCGTATATTTATTAAGTTTTCATTTTGCCGCACATATTTACAGCATTCTTTACAACCACTACTTTTATACTACACACTCAATTACGACTTACTTCATGTTCATGCTCCTTGATTAACGGGCCCTCTGACGCCTATTTTGTATTTGCGTAGGGGTTTGCGAGTCTGCCGGCTTTCATACATGTGTATTTCCCTCACTTATAGACATATCCACTACCAATAAGCCAATAAAACTACCTCAGTTTATAAACAGAACAAGGAGCTTCTATATATTTAACTATATTAATTGCAGACCTGCTCTGGTCCTCTCAGTTACTAGACAACAGAAGTATGCTCTCGCATGATGCTGGCATTTACACCAGTTATGTTACTAAACCAACTGAAAAGAACACTTTTTCCGCCAAACAAGTTGAATTTCTAAATATGTCAAGCGTCGTGTGTGTTTTTAGAATTTAGCGAAAGAATTTTCTTCAGCTTTTTGCTTTCTCGATGTGTTCTTTTACCATAAAACTTCATTTGGCCCTGCTCAACAAATGAATGTGCCCTCCTTCTTGTCAATGTCCTTGCTGCAGCCCCAGGTGCCAGCACAGGATCCCAGATAATATGAATACCTCCTATTATGTCTCATTAGTATGCGGTGGTACCAGCAGTAATCGTGTATTATAACGGCTTTTGTGTATTTATTTGAGAAATAGAGGTGCTATTTGCTGGGCTGGTAGCATAGAGTAGTATCAATTTAATTTTCATTGTAGTTTAAACCGAAATTAAAGATTTATGACGCTGTCGCGGAGTTGACCCAATACTTGTCTGTCAAAGTGAACAAATTTTGAGGTGACCGTGTCAGGCTTATTACCCTCGACACGAGCGAGACATTGGAGTGATCCTTCAAATGACAGTGGTACGCAAATCACGACGTCATTGTAGGCGCGATGAAAGGGAGTTACTTTACATTCCAGCTAATCCTGACATGTTTAGACTTTCATTATGTAGATCCTAGAAAATGGGCCAAATTGAGCACAGACTCAGGCGGCTGTTGGCCTCTGTTTGGGTAGTCGTTTCTCTAATTGGCTGTTGGTAGTTGGTAGGCTTCATGTACCTTCCAAAAGTCGCATGCCATTTCATCTGCAGTTATGAACACCTTCAGTTCTACATCTTTTGGGGTTCTACTTTTTAATGGCAATGCCACCATAACCATGCTAAACATGTTGGTCAATCAATACGAAACAACTGCTTGCTACCATATAACTTTCTGATTTCATATCCCAGAGGGACCCCATTTTGTTCTTACTTGTGTCTGTGTGACCAAATGACTGTGGTGGATGTTAATCCCACAGACTGCGGACCTCACTTAGGTGACATGCCACTTCACATTACTAATTGTTACGTGCAAGGCAATGAGGTTGTTCCTGTGAACCAAAGATGACTTCTTTAGGCCACCAACTGCTGTAAATAACATTCAAACTGTATGGTGTGGTATGGTATGGTATGATATGGTATGGTACCACTATCTTTCCAAATAATTATTTTAGGGTGTAAAAAGTGTGCATCACTTTAATCGCAACACACTATTTACAAGTCAAACTGAATGGTATGATATGGTATGGTATGGTATTGCATTTTATTACCACTCCGTGGTTAAACATCCCTGGGTATCATATCGGGGTATCGTGCATATGTCTTATGCTGGTAAATGTGAAGGTCCCTTTACACAGATGGCCCTTAAAGCTCAAAGGAAGCTGATGTCAGTTCTATCAGCACACTGCGCTCAATTTATTTACAGCAAATCAAGGGTATTCTGGTAAAACATCAACCTCAAACTTTAAACCAGTCACAGGCATGCTTCTTGGGATGTTCAGCTGTCCTGTTGTATCGCCTTCAAGATGGCTTCTGACAGACGAGACAGGCAACTGAGCGAATATACTATCATTTGAATATTTTCTTAAACATATTCTGCATAAATCTTCATATGGTGTAGCACCAAGACCAAACATGATGAACTCAACAGGCAAAAAAACGCCGTGCAAATCTTTTCCTACGTATGTCCTGTCCACATTAGGTGCTGACATCATCTTCAACGAGAGGCTTTTGCAAACAGCCCATGCTCAGCTGACCTAGATTTATATTTAACTTGTGGCTCTGTGAACTTGGGATAGAATCAAGGTCACCTATGTACTAAGTCAGTCTCACCTCAGAGTCTATGGAAGAACATAAAAACGTGCAATATCAAGGTCCCAGTTCAAGTATTTCTCGAGTTGCAGTGAGGGGTAAAAGTCATGTATGTTGCAGTATGACCTCAGAAATGAGGTCAAGGTCACTCATGTACTTTCTTAGCGTGACCTTCATAGAGAAACATTAGCATGTGTAACATCAGGGTCCCACCTCAAAACAGATCTCAAGTCATCAAGTTAACAGTACATTTCATGTCAGTTATCTGGTGACCTTGGGAATGAGATCAAGGTAAAAAATCACTGGAGCAAGACCACTTGCACAAAATACTGAGACACTTACAAAAGGTATATCTCTACCAAATTCGACACAAATCTGGCTAATATAATTCAAGTTTTAACCATGACAAAAAAAAACATGTAAAACGTTCTTATTAAAACCTTTAAAATGATTTTCTTTAAAACTGATAAAAAATCCAAAAATCGGTGGAGCGTGACCAGGCGAATAAACCTGTTTGAGACCCACCTAATGTACATTACCACTAAGTTTGCAGGCATTCTGGCTGACAGTTTCTTCTGACAGTTCGAGAATGTGAATTAACAATAGATTGCTCATTGACTTACACATCAATCAATAGAAATGGTACATTTACCGATAATTGCCCGAATTGAAAAAATCGTAAATAAAAGGAATCCACAGCAGTGCCACCTTGTGAAAACATTTGTTTGTCCTTTCCACAAGGAACATATCCACCAAGCTTCAGCTTAATCTGAGTGACACTTCTGGAGAAGACATCGAAAATAGCAAAAACACCCAAACAAATGAGAAAAAATAGAAAAAAATTGCAGCACCCCCTGGTGAACAAATTAAGAGCTGGCAGTCCCTGGGAGTGTTCCTGTGTAATTCAAAGCAATTGGGTGAAAGGTTTCAGAGCAGAAGATTGTTTGAAGATTTGCCAAAAAAGAACAAAAAAATCATTCAAAATCCAAAAAACAGTGGAGCGTGACCATTTGAAGAAACCTGGTACACACTCACTCAAGGTACACTACCACCAAGTTCGAAGTCAATTTGGCGCACGGTTTCAGAGACAAAGTCGAAAATGTGAATTAGAATAAGAATGCCCATTCACTTACATAGTAATCAATACGAAAGGTGCATTTAACTTTAAGTACACGAAATGGAAAAAAAAAAAAAAAAAAGTTTAAAATCGAGATACACAGCTGTGCCACCTAGTGAGCATCTTTGCTGTTGATCCTTCCACAAGGAACATATCCACCAAGTTTCAGTTTATTCTGAGTGACGGTTCTGGAGAAAAAGTTGGAAATTGCAGGAACACCCAAAAACTCATATATTTTTTTTCTAATTGCAGAGCCTGGTGAAACAAATGACAGGATAGTCCCTAGAAGTGTTCCTGTGTAATATTAGAGCAATTGGGTGAGCGCTTTCGGAGCAGAAGAAGTTTTAAGATTTGCCAAATAAAAGGATAAAAAATTCTTTTAAATATCCAAAATCACTGGAGCGTAACTATTTTAAGACACTGGGTAGAGACCCCCCCCCCCGCCCCCCAAGGTACAGCCCTACCAAGTTGGAAGTAAATCTGGCTGAAAGTTTAGGAGAAGAAGTCTAAAATGTGAATTGTGGATGCACGGACGAGGTACGAAGGGCCGTTCTACAAGCTCAGATGACTGATAACTACCTTGTGTCCGTATTCGCAAAGAATTTGATCTGATTCTAATTGTAATCCCACAATTAAAATCAATGTGTGTTTGGCCCTAAACTACGTAATGCTTGGCTCAATGTTTGATCAAAACTTTGAGGATAAACCAATACATGCGCTTGGCTACAATATTAGCTTAAGGATGTAGAAAATCATTTTATGAAATCAGTCTTAATTGGATTCAGTTTCTGATCTTTTGATCCAGGATTAAAATCTGAATTAAATCAAGACTGATTTATTAAAATGGAAACTTTAATTCCAAAATTCCAATTACAGTAAAGAGTATAGATTAAGTAATCCTGGAAGTGTAGATGAAACATTAGGCCGTCGATTCAGTAGTCCAAAGCCCAAAGGCACATTGACTATCATTTTAGGATTAAATTCAGGATCAGATTAAACTCTTTGTGAATATGGCCTCACTGGTGTTTAAGTATTCCAATTTGTTTGATACAATATTCATTTTCCCAGAGGGCTGGGGCCTGCTGAATGCTGTAACAAATTTTGCACAGCCTAAATTGTCATGTTTATGATGATTCCAATCACTTCGGCTAATTTGAACTGATATTAATCTTATTTTGTGTATTTTACTTATCATTAATCAAGACACCAAGACATTCTACTTATGATAGGTGAGATAATGATTCATTTATAAACTTTCCTTCCCTTAAACTTTGGTTCATATTAGATATAAATACAAAAAATATATGTTGTGTTGAACTAGGATGCAATAAACTGTCTGGGCGTACCTTTTTCTGACGCCGACTCACGTTTTTCTGCAGATTGATCGGTGACATTGCCGGCCCGCAGCTGAGCCTAGGGACAAAGCAACGGCAGATTTATTACTTTTGACTGCCAGACTCATGCAAAGATTAACACTCTTCTATGCACCCAAAGAAATTGCATCATAAAGGCATAAACTGATAAATTGCGCTGTATAGGAAAGTGAATGTGGACAATAAGACCGTCTCGACAAAGTTCATATATATTGTAACGACTGGAATATGGCAATTGTTCAGAAAATCAAAAGTAATTATTTTTTTATAAATCTATTCGAAAATTGGTTTAAACATATTTTTTGCAAAAACAATCGGCCAACAGGCTCACTAGCCGAAATAAAGGCAGTCAGCTACTCGAACATTGAAGCGAAATTTTACTATTGGAAACGACATACTTGAAATAATTTAAGCATGAAATTTATAGAAATGAAGGCAGAGGGCATCTTTGACAAGGTATATATATATATATATATATATATATATAGAAGAGTATCCAAAATTTGTTGCCATGAAATTAAGTGTAACTTCCTTTTTTCGACGTTTTTGCCCAGGAGTACACAAGAATTGCCCAATTTTGAAGTCTTGAGCGAAGCAAGAAAATTCCCAATCTTGATAAAATACTCAATTTTATGAGTAAAAAAGGACTAACAGTTTTATTAATGAAACCAGTCACTGTACCACAATGTTTTTTTAAGAGTGCTGCAAATATTAATACAGTTAAATGTCATTGTCAGACTAGATACATCATGCAATCTGGGATTCACAACGATATGGGGAAATCAGTTTACTTACAGACGAATTTTTAACCTCAAAATTATGAGAAAATATTAGACAAAAATTGTAAATGAATGACAAAAATATATGTTATCAATTCAGATGGGTTGTAAAAAGCTACGAACTTTTACTCAATTTACAAGAAACTTCGAAAGAGGGGATTGGTTTAAACATATTTTATTAAAGCAATTGGAAATCAGGCATAGCCTATACAAATTCCTCTTGCAAAAACAAAAATAAAAATAATAATAAGGAGTAAAATACACAGTATAGTGTGAAAGGTAACGGCACAAACCACAGGACAGTACATAAACGGACACATAACAGAATGCAAGATAAAGACACCACCAGACGTCACAGATAGTGGTCCGAGTAATGAGTAGTTTGCATTGACTATAAGATATAAACAGTCTCGAGATAAGTCTTTCACAAAAGTAATGATGTTTGCCCGCACGTGGCCACTTAAATGGTAGGCCTACCCATATCTATATAACAAAATTCATAATATCAACTGAATATACAAACTACCAAGTGAAACCAGTGCGGGCTTCAGTTGAATCTGCCAGTGCGGATAATGTACGTATGCACAGATTCAAAGATAGCTACATTTGCGGATTTTGAACATTTCAAACTTCCATTTAGAACTGTATTTAATGTAAACGGAGCCTTGGTTATAATAAACATTTGAAGAGTGTTGCGTTCGGTAGTGAAGCGAGGACATTCAAAGAAAAAATGGTACGAATTTTCAACTGTGGCGCCACAAGCACAACTAGGAGAACTTGCGATGCCAATTTTATGCATGTCGTGGTTCAACTGACTGCAGCCCATTCTAATACGGAAATGTAGAATGTTTACTTTCCGGTTGCCAATGTAGAATAAATCGTTAACCTTTGGTTTATCATTGTCTAATTTACGCTGAAATGTATCAAGATCCTCAGAGTTTCGAACTGAATTGGGTAACAAATTCCACTGACGGATGGTTGCTGGTATAAAAGAATTGCTGTAAATATTGGTTCTTGCGTATATCTGGCTTATATCATTTTTTGATCTTACATTGTATATATTTCTAGAAGACACGTTTCCTGGAATTAAGTCATGAAGGTAATCGGGTGTTAGCCCATGTATTATCTTATATAGCAATGTTAGCCTGTGTTTATCTCGACGTTTAGCCAAAGACTCCCATCTCGTCTCACTGTATAATAATCTATGACTAGTGCGACAGGTTGCCCCGGTTATTACTCGGGCTGCAGCCAGTTGAACACTTTCAAGCGATGAAGCATCTGCCTGAGTAAATCCACCCCGAAAGAGGGGATTCAATCTACTTACCCTCAAAGATCGGTAAATCAGGGAAAATATAACATGATTTAGCCTGCGCATAATTTTAAAATGGAAATAGGAAGACATGCACGGAAAGTCACATTTCGATGAAAGTTTGTGAAATGCATATAATGTTATATCGAAAGAAAAGTCATACCGAAAGAAGTCAACTCTTTCTTTATGACTGACATTTTCCCTGCAATTTTCAATCTTGATATCGAGAAAGATGTTGATGACACGGAGATAATTAAACTAGTGAAAAAAAAATTAAAAGGTGAACAAAACAGGGAATCGTTTTACTTATCTTACAAAATTTTAGTTAATTCCATGTGTATTGCTGTCTTATCGCCTCCTGGAAGGGACACACCAGCAGAGCCGGTGCTCGCCGCGACATACATGCCTGCGCAACTCCCTCCACCCCCACCCCCTTCCCCACTTTCCTGTCACTTTGCTGGGAGTTCCCGTTCTGACATAGATGACACAGAAAATTGAAATAGCGATAAATATTTTCCGACTTTACGGAATCTTATAAATACGTCTTAAATATTCTCTGGTGTTTTCACAGAGACTGCTCACGTATCTTTTAACATTAATTTTATCCACGGGCGGGTCATGTAAAAAACTTTCAAACGTCATGTTGTACACTGGTGTGGCTCATCGTCGAATATTGATTATTATTTTTCAAAGCTATATCAATTTATATTATAATTGTGACACTTCAATGTCTGGTCGGTTGTCTCCCGCGGAGGTTCAATGAATGTGTAGAAACGTACTGCGTGTTTGTGTCAACGTTTTGCTGTCTTGTGCAAAATATTGCATGTTGTGTATGTTGATGGAGCCATAGAGTGCATTTCATTTCACGCACCAAGAGAGAATATCAGTCTTTCCAATTCCTGATTACAGCAAAGATAATACACTTTGCGATAAAGAATGACTTATTATTCGAACAAGGCGTTTCATCGTGACATCAAGCGTACTATTAACTCGTTCAGTGCTGTGCCTTAGTCAACATCCTTCCGTGCGTCCAATGTGAGAGACAGGTGCCTGTTGAATAGACCATTCTTTCTTCTGCAGGAATATAGGCAAGCTGCTTCTTGAAGGAAAGCAATCTTCGCGACGAATTTGTTTTTTCGTCACAAAAAAAAACAACATTCATGACTAATTTGAATACATATTTGATGGTCAATTTTAAGAGAGTTAAAAATGCACATACCTCCTCCGCCAGCTTGAACCAGTTGAGTCTCCACTCCACCCAGACGAAGTAAACAAGGGACAGAAGGATCAAGGAGCCGCAGAAGACGGTCCACAGACCTGGGCATAACGCAGAGGGAATGCAATCCATTGGTATTAATTAATACACACGTGTTTAAGTCTTTCAGTGCCAATCACGTCTTAAGTCCATGTACTTAGGTCAAACTAGTCTGAATTATCATCAGGATCCCAGATTCGTATTCCTCGTAAACAGACCATTCACTCAAGTACCAGTATGCCTCTAGTTCCAGAGAGAACACCTCAGGGCGACAACTTTTCTCGGTGCGCATTGTGCCCAATGCCCGCAGAGAAAAGCTGTTGACTCAGTCCAAAATTTGACACTGAAAGGGTTAAATCTAAATTGTTTTTAATTTGATCATCGAATCTTTATTCCCGTACATTTTCCTGTTTTCAATAGATTCATACCTTGGCATATTAAGGCAAATTAGTCGGATTCCAAAAGTACATGTAGTTGTCCTAATTGTGACCTTAAGTCATGTAATCATAGCTTTAACCGCAATATCTTTCTTCGTGCTAGCTTCTAAACGTTTCGTTTTTGTGCTCAATGCGTGTTTTGCCTTTCAACGCTCGGCCAACCTGCTTATTATAAGATCCTTGGTGCAACACCAACACCTGAATTTTTTTGTTTCCTAGCTGACTTGTCTTATTCCTTGAGACTCTTTGCCAGCACCGAATTCTTTCTCTCTCGATTTTCCTTCCATTCTGATTTGCGTATATTTTACTCACATGTGTGCAACAAAGGCAAACTTACCTTTCGTTTTCCAGCTGGTAAGAAACATGACGGGGATGCCAATCGCAAACCCTATACACCACAAACACACAAAGTTGAAGATGGCGGCTGTTTTTTGCTTTCCTCCGCCTCTCAGCACTGCTTTGTATACAGACTGTAAGCAATGAAGTTCTATATTTGTAGCCTTTGCTTTGGACACTGGGTTGAACATATTTTGTTTCTTGAAAATAAAAACTGTGGAGGGGACACCCCATATAAGCCCTTGTCGTGAAAGGACACTTCTAATTTCTCTTTTGTGATGAATGGCTTTGAAATATGAGCTTCAAATAACAGTATATTCAACAAAAACAGCAACAATAATAATAATAATAATAATAATCATAATCATAATCATAATATTAATATAAATAATATTAATAATAATAATAACAATAATAATAATAATAATAATAATAATAATAATAATAATAATAATAATAATAATAATAATAATAACACCTTTAGCTGAACCCGTACATCATCTGCACAGTATAATGCTGTTAGTTAGCCAACAACCAAAGAATTTCCAATGCTGACAAATATACCTAAATTTGTACCCATATAATCCCCAGCAACAAATGCTGATCACCAAACTTAAAAGTCACTGTGCATAACCAAGGGATTTTTCTCTCGGGTATTGAAAACCGATTTCAAATACATCAATAACGTAAAGAAAACACATATAACGAACACTTGTAACGTGCGTCCAAAAGAGAACCCGACAGAAACGCTCAGCCGATTGTAAAATGTCTGGTGATGTTACAAATTGTATTATCTTAACTTGGTTGTATTTTTTCTTGTACGTTGTATCATATTGTGATAATTAAGTGATTACATAGATATTTGTTACAGTTGTGGACACAATACATATTGATAACAAGCATGAAAGTCATTTAAAAATATTGGCGATCGAACGTACTGTTTCAGCACAGCTCTCTTTCACACTCACACACACATACATGTATATATAAATATATATATATATATATATATATATATATATATATATATATATATATATATATATATATATATATATATACATATATATGTAATTATATACAATGTCTACACGTCCTTTGTACTTGGTAAAGATGTTTTAATTGAGAACTTTTAGTGTATTAGTTAATCAGACAGATCGGTAGATACATGTGTCTGTCTGTCTGTCTGTTCTTGTTCTGAAGGTACGAAAAAAGGAAACATCAAGTCCAAAGCACAATGAAATGGTAAGTTGACACGCGTACGTGCAACCATGGCGACCCATGCATGGATGCGCTAGGCCTACTTTGACTGGTATCCTCAATCTGTGGCGCACTCGTGTCAGAAGTTTGCCAACATTGGCATGTTTTCTCACATAAAGTAATTTGTAATCGATTTATCGTCAAGTACGCCTAAACAGAAACAAAATCGTCTCTTACAATAAATGCAAGACTTGCAAGTCATTTCTGTTCTATCATCGTTTAATTTCAACTTGAAGACAGGCATTTTCCATGACGTCCCCAACACGATGCCATGACAAATGCTTGTCATCAACTTGAGCACCCAATAGAAAAGACGTTCAACCCTTTATTAGACAGACACTGACACACACAAAGATATGTATATATACATATATATATGTGTATATACATATATATATATATATATATATATATATATATATATATATATATATATATATATATATATATATGTTGACGGTGATCTCGTGCAACTTACAGCAAGACAGTCAAAGAAGCAATACACGGCCACAATAGGTATAAGCTGGGACGCCAAATCTATGACCTCACTGGAAAAAAATTGAAGAATATGTACTGTACTTTTGTAAAGTAAAGATCTTATGTATGTCGAAAGTTATTTGTACATGTTTTTCGATGAATCACATTTGATATTTTTCGCGGATAGTATTACATGAATCGGTTAGAAGGGATATATTACTACATACAGTATTTTTGACAGCATCTCGCATTAACACTTGCAGAATAATTTATCTTTCAAAAAAGCACTTGATATGCAGAACATCTTTATCAAACAAGGCGCTCTTTAATATTTGAGACACATAAACGCTGTCTTATAATAAAAGAGTATTTGATGGTTTTCCTATGAGTGGAACGATGCTATGCATGACCATGATTTTGCTTTATTAACACATGTAGCAACCTCAATTCAGCGTCCCCCATCTTCACGTGGTATCCTGATGAAGGGTGGACCAGTTTAGATATCGTTTTTATTCTGCCACTGCTACTATTACTACTAATGTTTCTAATACTAGCGCTACTACTACTACTATTACTACCAATACGATTGCCCCTGTTACTTGTACTGTTAGATATTTAGACAGGACGATATGAAGGCGCTGAGAGTGGTGATACGCAACCCGTGCAGGTTGGAGTAGGGAAACTAGGGTGGCCAAAAGGCAGAGCTGCAAGGGGCGAATAGGTCGACCACTTTAATACTGACTGCGATGAGAGGGCTCCTGTATGTAGGTAGAATTACCTGCTGCAGGATTCCCTGGTCTTGGCAGGGTTTAGTGCTGCAGGGTCTGCATGCTGTACGGAAGAGACAAGGGAAGAAAGTTTCTCCTTCAGGTGTGTGAAAGGTAGAAGGGTATGGTATAGGTGTTAGAAGCGCTGCTGGCAGCCAGCAAAATAGGGTTGAAAGAAGCAAGCAATAAGCTGCAGTTGTGAGGGAAGGAGAGAGTAGAAGATAAGGACTCGCAGGGACAGTTAGGAAGAGGTTAGAAGGGAGGTATGCCAGGTCAAGGTAAAACAACCTAAGCGGGAGCAGGACTGGAGAAGGTGTCAGGAGGGAGGGGAGGAGAGTGAAAGGGAGGCAAAAAGATGTATGTGGTGGCAGTGGACAACTGGAGGGGCCCATAGAGTCAGTGGTGGTAGGTAGCAATATAGTGAGGAACATCAATAGGGTTTCTGTAGGGCAGAGAGGAAGCACAGGGCCAGCGTTTGCTTATGAAGGGTGAAGATTGAAGACGTTGAGGAGAGAAGAGATAGGAGATGTAGCCAAAAGAGAGAAGATAGATTTAAAGCACTTGTACCTACATATACATGTATTAGAAAAGAAGAATGTGGGATAGTAACAGCCCATCTGATTGATAAAGGGGAAAAGAGTGCACAAAGGAAAAGACGAGTGGGGTTTTTTGTTAAGGAAGGAAATCAAAGGGCAATACTGGTGGGAACAGGAATGAGAGGCGGAAAATGAGATGCAATTAAAAGGAGTAGAGTCAACAGAAATTAAGCAGCAATTGGAATGGTATACCCAAGATATGACGGTCCACCCTATGAATAGAATCACCACAAACTATGTGGTGGACAAGAATGATAACCTGTGACATATAATAGCAGGGATACATTATTTTGTTTGCTGGGAATTTCAAGGGACACATTGGCAAGCATTCTCTCCCCTCGTTTAGCCCACTTGTTACCCACAGGACCGTGAATGATAAGCAGACAGTTACAGAGATATCATTAGTCCCTATTATCTCATTCCTCTTCATGCTTGAAGAAAGTCATATGACTGGAATGTAATAAGAATGTTTATTCAATTCTCCTATTTAATGATACTACAATCCACAATTTTTTGACAAAAATGTGTTCCATGCATCTTTCAGGTAATTGCATTTCAATCTCAATTGTGATTTTATATTCCCTTTACACTAAGAGCACAGAGCAACGTTATCAAACCTGTAACTTTGCGAGGGAATATGCTTAAGCTGTACGCCTGTTATGAGCTGCTTTCAAAGTCGGGGTAGTATCACTGGTGGGCCTAAGGTCACCATCGCGTGGAAAGTGAAAGTTCTACCACTGGCACCGCCCAAGTGGGTAAACATTTTATTATATACGGTAGCTGATAATTTTGACCAAATCTACGACAGTGGCTGCCAAACGAATCTATACGATCAAAGCAAAGAAAGATACCCAGCTTTACCAAGGAAATGAGTCGACCTCGAGATGAACCCAATGCATACGTCATATTCTAATGTCAAGTACTCCGGTCAAGGTCGGATCATCGAGCCATACGGGCGCTTTGCTGTCCAGGCCGAGCGTGGCCCAATCTTTTTCATATCCATGTGAACATTTTTCGACACATAACGGTACATCCATGTACAAGGGTCTGATTAGTGCTCGCGACATGTCGATCTACCATTGAGTGTGTGACGCTAATGTCTACAGCTATAAATTACCGATTGTAAGATTTCAGCCCACGAAAGACAGCCGGCAGAAATGAATATGAGTAGTAATTAACATTTTTATAGTAAACAGAGCCGATAACTACATTGTTCAATATAGGACTTTGCCAAATATACCAATTAATACATAATTTAACATTCACATTATGCTATAACCGGTCAAAGAACATGGCCGAGTGATGCTGCTGTGAAGGAGCATATACTCACGGGATGTTGGTAAACATTTGGGCCAGCTGCTTACTTAGCGTTGCCATGAGAATGGCCACAGTCAATGAGGAAAACACTGAAAAAGAATGACATAGGTGCCAGAGATAGAAACTGTCGAACAGATTATGAGGCAATGAGAAAGTACCAATAATGCAGGTATACGACCAATGAGTCCTTATCGTCAATGGCGATAGTTAAAAAACATTGCACTGAAACTAAATAATCTAAATGATGAAGACGGTGACCACCTGTCAAGCAGTTTACATGCTGAGGCACCCAGCAGACATCAAACATTCAAGATTCCATGTGTAATTAGCACTATCAAATAACTATATGGTAGAGACGACCGACACATGAATAGCAAAACCTTAATATAATATAACGAAACAGAAAGCAAATATTGTCACCAAAACTTTCACATATCACAAATCAAATTACAAAAATGCATTAGGCGAAAATGTGGTATTGTTTGTGCTCAGAATACATTGTATTGAGATGCTCAGCCCCAAGTGCAAAGGCTGGAAATAACGTATTTACACAACTGCAGGGAAGTGGAGTCATGTTTATAATATTCACATCCAAGTTCGCTTTTCCTCAAAAAATTAACACACTCTGAGCTTTGTAAGTTATCATAATCAAGTTCTCTGCATTACTTTATTTTATTTACTTCAATTAAAATTTGATAAAACAGAAATACACATAATCTAAACACTATATAATATCGATACGATTGCAACTATTGTCAGAATATAATTCCAATCTTTTTCACATCGTTTGGTTCTAAAATAACACAAATGTCCGATGCAGTTTCAACAGTGAGCGGCCTGTCCACAACATTCCAGTCTGATTAATATTTCAGTTTCTACAGTGAGGGGCCTGTCCAAAACCCTCCAATCTGATTCTGTTTCTGTTTTTACTGTGAGCGGCCTGTTCCTACCATTCTGCTTATATTTTCATACATACAGTAAAATAAAACTTGAAAGCATACACAAAACAGTAAATCCTACACGGTATGCAGTGATGGCTCTCAGTATGTCATTGGCTCCCAGAGCCTGACCCACACGGATACAAACAGCGGACGAGATGCCAAAAGGTATCTGAAAAATTGTAAAATTGTGTTTGAGCCACATTATACGTGACCCATGAAAATGCACACAGCAGGTGATATAACAAAGGATGTCTCCAAAATCATTAATGAAATGTTTGTTGATAATTTTGATCCGATCAACCTACTGTTCTTGCTTATGTCTTGCTTTGGTTGAAATCGGGATCCACAAAATTATTTGGGTCACAACTGTTATAAAGCAGGTATTCGCGTTTTGTCCGTCTTTACCAAATTCGTGCATACTTTCGATTCGTTCACTTGTAAGAATCCTGTCTTCCCCACTGAGAAGGGAAAAATCATATTTTCGGAAAGTTGTACCCGTGTATTTTAATGAATAGAAAGTAACAATAGTTAAAGTGGTTTCCAAATGCATACATTTCCAAATGCCTTGCCATGTGAGTCTGTGTACAAAGAGTAAAAGGTCACACGTATGTATATATATAATATATATATATAATATATATATATATATGTGCATGCATACATACATACATATGACAATTGGATAGACATAAAGCAAAGTAAAATATGGATGCAGCTTTTAAAACCAGCAGCAAATTGCCAGCCCTAATACTAGAAATTTTGCATGGGGATTCAGGGAGAAGCTTTTCTGAACAATAAAAAACTATGAAAGGGTATTCAAGTTAAGGTTGCGGTAGTCAAAATTTACATTTTTTGGCACTTAAACCATTTGCAAGAGCGTACCGCACATTTATAGCCTCAAAATGCTTCAAACTATTCTTTAGTAAAATTCGCAAGCGCTTCTCCACAATCCAATGGGGTTGTCCTTTTAGGTGCTGGCAGAGGTAGCCGTCACCGGAAAAGGCAACGAAATTTTGATTGTTAATCTGTATTATTCTTCGTTTATGGACCCTTCATCCTTGTGTCTATTCATCAGACGAAATAAAAGACTTTTTCCTATATTTGGCAAACGGACTCATGCAATCGGCTTCTTCCTAAATGTAGACTTTTCCAAGACCATCACCAAGTTGTTGAGTCACATGTAAGACACAGGAGTACATTTATGAAGTTACTGCTTTTCAGACATGCATGTAAATCCCTTTACGGGGGTTATGTAAACAATATTATAATGCTTCAAACCACAAATAATGATTATTGTAAGGAGAAGCAAACTCATAGGAAGAGGATGAATAATAATATAAGTTGCTTAGCATTAAAGTAACCGTTAGTTGATCCAAACAAAAATATCAGAGCCGTGGTGAATGGCCAAGAAGAAAAACGTCACAGCTCAGCTGTCTAGAAGGCGAGTCGCTATTTCTACTGTTTCAAACTAGGTTGTGGTCCCAACAACAAAAGCAATGACTCCCACAGTGTTGCTCTGGACTCAGAACAACGAATTTGGCGTGTCCAAGCTGCAATAATCTTTGGAGGCTGTAATTACGCCGTTTACCTTATGCTTACTAAAATGACTTTGTTTCATATGTGTGTAATAATACTCAAGCAGCAAGTGTATGAAATACATCTCCTGCGCATAAAAACAGTCTTGTGCTCTGGTTTTCCAAAGTACTACATTTTTTGTGTCTAACACAAACTTCATGAGCACTTAGGTCATGTACCGACAGAAGTTGGTCATTTGCTGCAGGAATTGGCAAAAAAGGTATTCACATACAAATGGCAGAAATGTTCTTGTTATTGCAATCGATTAATAAAATACTGGATGTCGTCTCACATTGTGTGCTTCGGTTTGAGTGTTGTGCCTTATTCACATTTGGATACTAAGTGCACCAACCTGTCCTAATGCAATGTATGTTTGAGAGGTTACTCTCCCGCAGAAATCAGCTCTGGTAATTTGCAATTATCTAAATCCAAGGTCACAAATATCCCAATGATTACATGTGCATTATACTTCAAGTGTATTAAAATATGAGATTTAAAATATGTATTTCTAATAACAATTTGGGAAATCCAGTGGGTGCAATCAAAAACATTTTTTGCATCAAAGGTCAACCTCTGGTAGAGATCAAACATGCTATAACCAAAGTCCCTGTGGTGTTTACGGTTCCAGCTGATCACATAGTCGGATAAATATGTTGGGGGTTTTCAACTCTCAACGATGCATACAAGGTATCATTTAGGGGTTCTACAACACGTTAATTTCAAATTCAAGAAGGATTTCCAATATTACCAGTTCTTTGCCTGGATATCCAAGATGTCTTTGAAACATAAAAGTTGCCTTGGTCTTGCTGTTGGCAGACTGAAGGCGATAACATAAAAAACTTGGATTTGCAAATTGTCAGAAGTCATTTCTGCTTCACAAGAAACAAGTTTTCATTTTGATGCATGTATAATTTTGTTCCAACGTGGCGTCCAATTTGATAATAAATGGTCACCACAAAAGGGGAACGACATTATTGCTTTGCAATGAAGATTTAAATTTACTGCCAGGTTTCTAAACTTAAAATAAAATGTAATTGTCGTATGGAAATAAACGCAGTGCATCATTCTTAAACTGGCACATATGTGATTAGTTCGCACAGTTAGGTGTGGCTACTGGGGAGAATCTGTTATGCATGTACAGATGTAGTTTAGATTATGAGAATATACGGAATAAAACACAGTGACACAAATGCTTTAAAGCAAAGCATTTCTCCCTGTTAAGAGATGGGCTCCAGCAAGTAGTATTGTCTGTACTTGTCATTGCCTCTGTCCCCCCAGATCCTCCAGCCCATAATAATCAACTGGTATCTGGTACCCTGTGGCATTACCAGAGGATTGTTACTTTGGTTCCTCCAAACGCTCAGGGTGCCCCTGGTAGAGGTACAGTTGTCTCATGATAGGCAGGATTTACATGAGTCGGATCCAAATCTTTTATTCTCTCTTATCCTGAAAGAAAAAACAGGACAAGAAGGAGGAGGGAAAGCTAAAAATATTACAATCATTTTGATCCTCCACTGCATACTCCACTCCATAGGTACTCTCTCTCTCTCTCTCTCTCTCTCTCTCTCTCTCTCTCTCTCTCTCTCTCTCTCCCTCTCTCTCTCTCTCTCTCTCTCTCTCTCTCTCGTTTTAAATCATTCTACAGAGAGGGCAATTTAGATGGTATATCTTATCATAAGGCTCACGACTAATCTTGCAGGTGAAGGCGTCCGGTCATGACTTGTGCAAACAAGTCCATTTTGCTTAACACCTGGGAACATCATTCCAGTTATGTTGTCGTCTAACGAAGTCTATTTTAAACAACCAACCACTTGGCACTTCTATAAATGTCCACAAGTCAGGGAATGATTCCTGTTGACTCATTCCTAGTGGAAGTCCTAAGCTATTATGACAACCATTACAATGACGGTACACACACAAAGGCCCATTATGACATCTGCCATATAAAACCAAGGAATAATGCCCGGGTTTCCAGTGGATGTGTTACACTTCACGCCAGTAACAATGAGTATATGTACAAACCCCCATTGAGGCAATATAGAAATGACCAACTTGATGTCTCTTGGTGTGTACATGCAACCATAAAAATATTAAGAAAAGCTGTAATTCGGCACGCTAGTCAACTTTGCTTAAAGAAACGTTACTTGGAAGATAGGCAAGAAACCTCTGAATTATAAAGTTACAATCACACCAGAACCCAATATTTCCTGCACCCATGATGAAAAAAACAACAGACCTCATTGAATTTTTTTCAAAATCTGGCAGTAATGTCAGTTAACCCTACTGCGTCAGTATCAGCATCAGGTACCAACAAATTAACAAGGCAAGCCTACACAAAGACCTAAGAAGCAAACAAACACAAACATTAACACTGTTCACCTGAGCTTGGATGATTGAATCGATTTACAATTCATTTTGTAAATAAGGGGTATATATTTGTATATATATACATATATATATATGTATATATACACATACGGATAAATACGTATAGATATATATATATATATATACGTATATGAATATATATATATATATATATATGTTTATATATATATATATATATATATATATATATATATATATATATATATATATATATATATATATATATATATATATATAAAGGTTTATTCAACCTCCGCGAACGGAGAAAGTAAAATGTATACAACTCGGACATCGACATAGCATCACATTACACAATGTTTGTACATACAATGAGAAATTATAAGACACATACATGTTTATAAACCAGTATAATTAAAAGTTCATCAAATTGAAATACTTCAGATATGAAAGTGTTTTTTATAATAATAATAATAATAATAATAATAATAATAATAATAATAATAATAATAGTTTTTTTTGACCGAACGGAGAAAGTAAAATACAGATAAATTGTACACGGAAATGATATGACAATGACTAAGTGTGTACACAAGAAAAAGAGACAAACCAACATAGGTATAATAACCAAATTAAAACACTTAGAGACCTCGTTACATTCAGCTCGCCTCATGCAGGAGATGCGGACCGGGACGGCCGCGCGTCGCCACCCAATGGGTCACGCGCCGGTATCAAGCCAACCCATGACCCTCAGAGCAGCCACGGCGCCTAGGCCGGCCACACACCCCATCCATACCACCTAAATTACATGTAATATAATAATGCATGACGAGACCGCCAACCAGAGCCAAGCAAGCTGTAAAAGCCCAGGTCCGCAGTCCCGCCATATATAGGGATCAACTGATCGACACCCCTACCAACTAAAAAGCTTTGGTCAGTAACGGGCCACGTGATGACTGTCACTGTATGGTTATAATTATAGTACTACTCAGAACATATTTCAAAGAGTCAACGATGCCATCACACTGCCCTCGGGCTCCAGGCGCCTGTGGTGTTCACTGACAACTTGTCCCCCACATAACCTAGAGCCACGTCACCATGATCGTGTGCAGAGACGGATAGCCTGTCCCCCACCTCACGTGTAGCCACTTCTTAATATGAGTGTTCAGATACGGACAGCCTGTTTTCCACATCACCTGTAGCCACATTCTTAAATGCAACAGTTTAAATGCTGACAGTCTGTTTCACCACTCAGCTTTCGCTAAATTCTCAACGAAATGGTTAGAGACAGCATGTTTGCTACAATAGGCCTACCAAGAACCACATGTTATCGTAAATGCCTCCACAACTATATCGATACAAATGACTTGCTTTTGAAATCGGTCCAAAAGCTGTAGGCCAACTATTGTGTTGCTTTCAAAGTAATCTCATTACCGTTTTCACGGGACCAAAAACTGATATCAACTGGTACACGGCAAATAACGCGCAATAATATCCAATTAATTGATAGGCCTACAAATGGCGGCAGCAGTGCTAATACTGGTGAATGTACCCATAGGCCTATTTACCAATCACAGCACTTTCTCCTTATGCTTTACGTAAACGGACAGTTGGAATTTACAAAAGGCTCACTTGAAGAAACGACCACGTCGATCATCCGGTGCAACAGCATGACCAGTGGCGATTAGGCCAAAATACGCTGCGCGGCATGGCGTAGCATGGTGTGGCGCGGGCAGCGGTTTCATAGTTGACCTGGACTAGGAACCTAGGACCGGAAGTTCCTATTGCACCACCAAGACTACGCATTCTTGGGCGGGCGGGCGAGCGGGGGGGGGGGGCGCAATCAATGTGAAAAGCATAATTGCCATTTCCACTGAATCATGCAGTAGGCTACCAGTTTTGGAAAATGACTACCACCTGTCACAATTTTAAGCTTTCATGCCATTTTCCAAAAAATATAAAAAGTTCTCACAATAGTCACACATTATCAGGTCCACTGCAAACTGACACAATTATTGTTTTGTGACAAATTCCACTGATACATAGTTTGTGCATGTGGGCATACAATGCATCATGGTGTGAAGCTGTCAGAGTTTCAATGCCATATGAGTAAATGAACGACTTGATCTGACAAACATAGGCCTATATGCTTTTCTGTTGTATTTTATTACAATTTAATCGTGCTATTCACAATGTACAGGCAAATTATGAGTTAGCCTACTTAAATCTTGAAAATCGTCTTCAGAATACGGATATGCTGTTGGCATAGCCTAAGATGCGAGCGTCAGCATTACAAAGTATCGATAGTAGGCAAGAATAACGTCGGTGGATCAGACAGTACATAGCACCTGGTCGTTAGGTCCCTCTAACGGTCATTTACTAAACCAGTCTAGAGGGGCGAGGCCGTTCTACCTTGAACAAATGAACGAAAGTATCTGCCGTAAAGCCTTTCTTTTTGTTAGACACTGTTCTGTAAATTTAAGTATTGTTCCCAAGATTTTTATATCGCCATTTAATTAGTGCCGTATCCCGTGACAGAGACGCAGTGCGTACGGAGAGTGATTCTTGGATTGTTCCGCGACAACATCAAAATCGGAGGGGGCTTTGGCAACATGGCGTTTTGGGGACCCTGGGGGATAAGTGTGACTGGAAGTTGCGATCCGGAAGGCCCCGAGAAGCGACCTGCTGACTGCACAGCGTGAAGGTATTAGTAGGGTAATGCGCAACAAATACTACATACTTTGGAATGTTTATATATTAATTTAGGTTACCCTGAATCACACCTTTCAAGTTTTTTTATTCCGCAGAAACCGATTTCCAGCCCCAGAAGCAGGTTTGCCAGTTCCACGTTCCATTGAGGTGTTCACGATGCAAGTCGGTGAATCGTTATCATTCACTACACTCTGCTGACAACGTTTTCAGCAGCCCAGTTATGAATTATTAACATGATTTCCACAAAAGCCGGCAAGTTTGAGACTTTGGTGTATATAAAACTGCGAAAATTACCAGGGGTGCCTAAAAAGCGCAATGTCTTCGCCCGTGTGCCCATGGGCAGTAAAGCATGACGAAAAAAATCAACTTCGTTGGATAGATACTGAACACTCTTCTGATTGGATACTTTACCATTCTGCTATATCCTATATTCATATGTGTTTATGGTAAGAACTCACTGGCGCTCGCTATAATTTTTAAAAAACTCCCTAGCTTGGGAGGGAGGCCTGGCCTCTCCAAAATCCCCTCCCCCTGCCCCGCCTTCCCCTCCTCCCCATGCTCAGTACTTGCACTCCCTGGCTCCTTGCTTAAACCTCCTGGTTTTGGAACCTGAAATGTTGCCAAGTGGGGAAAAAGCACTGAAGGAACCTGTATATGTAGTAGGCCTATGTTAGTCTTCAGTTTGTTTTATGCATGTAAGCATATGCACATTACCCTCCCCCCCCCCAAAAAAAAAAAAGAAATATGTAGCTATACATAGGCTTATGTGGCACTCTCACCCTGTCATGTAGGCCTGCTAACTCGTGAAAGTAGCAAGGCTGAAATAATCGATTACTGCGGTCGGTCTAATTACCAAAATACATTGAATTACTCCAAAATTTACATCTAGGATTGCTGAATTACATTCAAATAAACGGAAATATAAAATTCAATCATCTCTAGACTAGAATTTGTGAAATGATATGAATCATGTACCTTCACTCCCGTTTATAACCACAAAGGAGCAACATAAATCTCGTACTTCTTATATATACTACAGTCATACGGTAACCATATGTTCAAATGTTGTACTTGGCTTAGGGCCTATATAAGAATGACCTGCATGTGAATTGGTTTATGTCAGAGGTACAGAAAAAATGTGCACATTTGCTGACGGCAGATGGCCCGTAGGCCTACACTCCTGTCGGTCCCGCACAGTATTCGTGGTGCTTGAGGATAATTGAGAGATACCTTCATGCTAATTGTGTTGCCTGTTGGTAAAAAAAAAAATACAGGTTCCAGTAGGCTATATAGAATAAAATAGAATAGAATAACAAGAACACAGATATATCCTCTTATTTGTAAAAACAATACTAAAATAATAGCAATGATAATATACAACTCAGATAATTAGTCTTGGTAGCGCAATAGGAACTTCCGTTCCGAGGTTGCAGGTCCGGGTCAATAGCTTTGGTCCAAATTATAATATAGCTAGTACTCTGGGCTACCGCTGCAACGCAGCGATCGCACCCTCCCCCCCCCCCCCCCCCTCCTCTCCACGTGGCAACTGGCCTTTCTCCGTTGCTGGGTTGGTCACTCGATCCTCAGCCGTCTCACACGGTTCTGCCATCGGTTTGTTGTGCGTTCCTTTTCTGCAATCCTCCAGTCGTTATACAGAAATTTCATGGGGGTTGGTGTCGGACCTTTACTTCCAACAAAATGTCGAGAACAAATTCTGTCGAATTTGCCTGGTGGTTCATAATCTTCTGGTCTTTTCACCATATTCAACCACTGCCGTCGGTTCTATGTTTCTTTGGAGGAAAACTGTGGAAAGCTACCCCTTGCATCCAGGGGTATTTATCCAATTTACCCAGTTTTCTTGTCTCTTGTGTCTGGCTTACAGTCAGGAACTTTGATATGGTAGACTGCCATTGTAGCTTGTAAATACTTCAGTAGCACGTTGGAAAATAACGATCAACTTTGCGATGTCATTTCCCTGTACTTTAACTGTGGCGCAATATGACTGCTATATTGAAACAACCTAACCTGCCGCAAGGTGCACCGGGAAATGACCCTGGCGCTTGAGCGGCTACCGACGGTACTAGCTAATTGGACCTTAGGTAGGCTATTTTAACACCACTGCCCGTGCCACACCGCACGGCGTATTTTGGATAAACCCATGGTGGATGTATCGCAATGCTGGTCAAATCGTATACATGCTGATGTCCCGTCATCCAGCATGCAAAGCACATTCTGTGTGAAACAGGTTCAACTGAGGCCCACTAACGGCTTTCAAACATGTTGGCCGACAGTACCCTTGGAAGGTTATTCTGCTTGCAACGACATGTCATTCAACTTCAAAAGGCAAATGGGACTGCCCCTGTGTTCACATCACTGATTGCTTCAGATGTCTATCAACACAAATCACTTAAAGACGCCCGCAACATTCGAAAAAAATGTTTAAATCCATGGTTATGAATGGCCAAATCTTCTGACAATAATGCAAAACAGCAACGGCGAAATTGGTCTTTTCATGTGGCAGAAAACCAGGCTTTCTTGAACTTTACGCCCCTAGGGTACCCGAGACCATATAGGACTAAAAGTGGGATAATGGTCGTGAAAGTTCTGGATGTGTTTTAATCATTACTTATCTTAAAAACAAGCTCAACAATTATGCTGATGATGAAACTGTGGTAGACGCTGAGACTACCAAAGAGGCACGACAGGTATCTCTCTCAGTTGATGCAGGAGATGTTTCTTCTTGGTGAGATAATAACTTTATGGAAGCCAACAAAGAAAAGTTTCAAGCCTGAATGGGCAATGACAATTAGGACCAGCCTCTTTAAACAGAGGTCGGCACCACAACAGTTATGAGTGAAGCTTATGTTGAACTTTTGGGTGTCATTTCAGACAGAAACTTAGATTTTAATCATCATAGGCGTATTTTTGAGCTGTCAAAACGTGTAGCAAGACAACTAAATTTGTTCAAGAGATTCTCTCGAATTTTGAACACTGACGTCAAGTTAGGAATATATATAAAACTTTTATTTCATCTCATAATAAATTTTGCCCAATTGTTTGGTTGTCGTGTGGTCAGGCAAACAAAGAAAAGCTTGCGAAACTACAAAAACGGGCTTTGCGATTAATTTATATTGACTATGAGCGTAATATCACTTGCGAGCAACTGCTTAATAGAGCTGGACTCCCTAGTTTAGAGCTGAACATATTGCGTAAGCTTGCTACTGAGGTTTATAAGGCCATAAACAACCTTAGCCGAAAGTATTTTTTAATGGACTTTTGTCTTTGAGCTGTATACCAAGTGTGAACGCCACAGTCCCTTCGGTCGAATCTACTAAAAATGTAGGCTATTTACTCTTTTAAATACATGGCTGCAAAAATATTTACCTCTTCACCCAGGGACCTCAACAAAAACCGACTTTAAATAAAGTATTGTGTTGTACTGTATTGTATTGCATTGTATTGTATTGTAACTGACTTCTGACCGGTCTTAACATGTACATTTTAAAGCATCAGCATTTCTACCGATGATCCAAGATGGCTGCCGTTAGTGGCATTATGGACCGTATCATATAATTTTAACCGGGAAAGGGGGGAGCACTCCCCTTGGTTGGTATACTTTTTCAACAAATTTGTATTGCAGTGGTTATCAAAACAAAGAAACTTGGTACAGACAAGGCATAAAAAAGCCACTGACTAGCACAGGCAGGGAATCCACCCATTCCTGGCAAAAACAAGGTATTGTTTTTACAACTTGCAGCCAGTATAGGCTATTTAGGCCAGGATTTGCTCAGGGCGTGCTACCATCTGCTAGGTGACAGACATGACATTCGCCATATACCCTGCAAATATATATACATACATACATACATACATACATACATACATACATACATACAAACGAGGTAAAGCAAAAACATAATAGACAGGGTTATCTTTCATTTACATTCGGTATCGAATGGGGGGGGGGGGTTAACGGTGGTACAGAGAGGGTATGGGTGTAGCAAGCTTAGCTGAATAGGCCAATACCCGTCACTATATTTAGATGGTGACACCACCACCGCCCACCCCCGAATTCTAAATGTGATCGTGAATAATGAAAATACTACTTTACTATTTAGAAGAAAGAATGAACGCCGACACCCTCCCCAGGGACATTCCAGGGCCCCCGTTGCACCTGTCTCGTGAAGGTAAATACGCACACATGGCTAATCTAGTAGGCCTATACGTTGGTTAGAATCGAGTTCTAGTGTTATATTGTGGGTAATATGGATGTAAAAGTCTTTCAGTACATATGTAGATGGTGGACTGAATGATCGATTCCATCGATGCTTGAGCCGAATAAATTCGCGTTTATATATATACAATGCCTGAGACGCAAACATATATTGTACTGCATAAAATATATAGGAATGGTACCATATGGCCTGCTGCACGATTATCTTTACTGTAGGTGGTAATATCGACAGCGTTATAGGATTTCGCCTATAGGGGCTCGGGTCCCCTGAAGTTCAATAAGGCCTAAAACCAGCAGCAGGTAGCTACTCATGGCAATAAATATGATATATGAGAAACTTTTTGCAGATTCTATCGGCCTTATCCTCTCTCAAACCTGTCTGAACATCATTCGGATAAAAAATAGCACGGACACTTAGCCTATGACACAAAATCAAAAACGCGCAGACCATGTCTAATAATATTCCATTCATTGTGGAGCTTTGGTACCGTATATACACCTACAACCCGATCAGAGCCTTAAAACGCCACTGAGGATTATGCGCCTTAGCATTTAGAATGAGGTCGAGGCCCATGGAAGAGATATGTAATCATGGCATTTGACGTTTGGTGTAATGTAAGCTTCATTCAGATTCCCACGTGTTAATATCTTTATTGCTATCGGCTCAATAGGTATATCCACGCTGTGCTATGTTGTTGTGGGGCCTACCTTTTTGACCCAGCATGCAGACAGACACGCCCCCTCCCCCCTCCCCCCCCCCCCCAGGGTCCAGTAACTCTCTAGTGCTAGAGGTAGGAAAAGCCCAAAAATATCAATTTCCGGGAGGAAAGAGCAAGAAGTTTGCACATATAAATGTGTCCCAATTTACCTCAAAATTTCTTTTCCTTGTCACTAAAGAGGTGATAAATGACTGATAATTGACAAACTCATAGATATCAAGTTTAGAAACAGGTTTATAGAAAATACCAACATACACATCCAACACCAGAGAGTAACGGACAATTTAGCATTAGGGGGCGCATGTGTGACGCAGTCCACCGGCAGTGATAAGTACGAAAACACATGTGCTTAATGAAAACAACTATTTCAAAAAGGAGTGCTGCATTTAAATTAATATATTACTTTTTCGTCGTGGTATCTTTATAGTACGTTTTCAACAACCAGGTTGACTATTCTATAGATAAATAATGATTATTTTTATATGAGTGCTTTTTTATGAGACTTAAATTTACGTGATTGCGAACGGTTCCATCACAAAGCAATATATTCAATAAATTGAGCCGTTTATATTTTACTACGAGAAAAAGAAAAAATACTTTAAGCAACCGAAATTTATATTTACCACAAAAATGCAACAACCCTGTGCAAGTTAAATACTTTCTTCGAAATTATCACGTAACTCTTATTATTTACCATAAACTGTATCAGATCCAGTTGAAAACACACAGACTGTGCGGCCAACTCCGTGGTACCGATGAGACCTGGCACAAGTAAGAATAAAACAATCAACATCCAAAGCCACCAATATACGATGTTTTAAATGAAATAAGCTACAAATATATTTGAGCCCTGTTTACGTAAGAATGAACTCTTAGGCACAGATTGGCGCAGAAGGTATTCATCAAAATACAGCACTAATGCTCTCTAACAAATGTGCTCTGATAAAGCTACATAAACATCATGCAAGTTTTAATTTATCTGTCACTGCCATGAACAGCATTAAAAAAAACTCCAAAACAAATCAAACTGTTAGTAGCTACAGTAAAAATCCAGAATATATGTAATTAGTCTCAGATAATATGGTGATACCACCTGCAAGGAACGTCACGAACTCGAACGCCCACCACATGAGGCCAAGCATCAGGAAGCCTGGGAAAGCAAGCCTCATGTAGGCTCCCCAGTCATACAGGCACTCAATAGTCCAACCTGAAATGCGTGGAATTCTCATATAGTTCTTTTTGATACACGCAATACTTATTCCAACCTGAAACATGTGCAATTCTCACACGGTCCCGGTGATTCGCAGAAGTTTTGTTCTCGCTTTAAGCATTTACACGTCTCATAATGCCCCCCCCCCTTCGCAAACACACACACAGAGAAAGTTTTAACACGCTGTATAGGGTTAATTCTGTACCGAGATTTTTTTTGTACTCTGTACAGAGAGTTTTAAGTAGTTTGTGGACAGTTTTTACTTCACTGCACAGAGTTTTAAATAGACTTCAGGGAGTTTTAAATAAACTGCAGTGTATTTATGAATGAAACAGACGACATGACTCTTGAACACTCTGCAAACAGTTTTGAAGTCTATGCAGAGAATTTTAAAAAGACAAGTACCTCCGGCTGTGCCCAGGTAACAAGTCAAACTAACGTCAAAGGAGGCGATGTGTAAATGAGAAAACAACATCCATTTTAAACATATTTGAACAAATGTCCACGTTAACTAACACCTAATAAAAATAAATATGTGGTTCCGGTAGCCTAACCGACTCTACTTAAAAGGACTGACCCTAAACAAATTTTATGAAACATAAAAAATTAGAACTAATTTCAAGCCTCCCTTTCCTAATAAAAATTGATCGACCCTGCTGAAAGATTTAATAGTGGAAGTGGCCGCCGTGTGCCGTTGTTTTACAGTAAAGTGAACTCAAACACAGCATTTCATTTCAACCTCTCTGCAGGGTTAACTTGGACCGGGGAAGCAGCATTGCTTCATAGCTACCGTTGCTATGTGACACAGCATCGCCCCAGTTGTTCTGTGACCATTATCGTAATATTTCGCTGGGTTACATGTGTACGTTCTCCTAGTAACCAGGGCAAACAGTCGTTAAAGTACTGTGAAAATATGACTTACTATCTAAACTTTAATCCGCCCGCTCCGTTGTGTCTGAAGCAGTTATCACCGTTAGTTACAAATCCAAATGTGACACGATACCGTGGCAACTCATGCAGGTTGTTCAGCAACGTTTTGAACATGGTGCAATGCATTGCGGGGTAGTCGCACAAAAATACATTTGATTGGATATGAAAGCGAATCATGGCCACCGCATATATGATATCATTATTGACGCTCTGAAACATTTGCAAATTATGTACATTGGTTTCACATATTATAAACCCCTCAAGATCCTTCCAATATTATCCACATTTACAAACCATTGCGCGTGGAATCCACGATTTTCAAAATGGCAGCCAAGTCCGAGGGTTATACCCGATCGGATGTTTGGAATAGGTAGTATCCAAAATATATGTATGACTAGTGGATACAGGTCCGAAAGTACCGGCGGGTTTTTATATAATTTGCAACTACAGAACACATTAAGGAGTCTGTAGTATTTTTTTAAAACTCTCTGCAGTGTAATTAAATAAACTGCAATGAATTAAAGTCTCTCTGTAGGGAATTAAAACTTTCTATGGTCCAATCGTGAATATTTGCACGTTTGGCTGGCCATACATAGTCTACCTTGACACACACATCAACCATTTGAAACCTACATGTCTCACACTGGGCCGTGATGCAAACAAGTATTGCAACAACCCTAAAAAGACATACAATCCTTCCATTGATATGTGTGTGTGTTTCTGTGTGTGTGTAAATGAATACTCAGTTGCTAGTTTTTATATTTTGGTAAAGCTGCTACCGGTTTCAGGAGATTTAATTCCTTATTCCAACTTCTTCATCGTGAAATGTTCTGAAGTTACGTTATGGTAGTTGCCCCGCTATAAGTTATATGCTTGTGGCGTAATCACATTAATACGAGCCACGTGATATGACGTCATAAGATAGATAACAGTTGTAACATAAATAGCATGAAATAAGTGTACATTGGAAGATAATCATGTCATTCTAGATTTTTATCTTTTCAAAAAAATACATCTGACATCTCGTGTTGAATAAATATATGCATATATGAATTCTGCAACCCGAAATTCCGAGTTTTGAATGGGAGTTACCTTACTGTAGTGGAAGTTTTAGTACAGTATAAAGTCCAGTAAAGACACACTCCCTAAAGGGACCATTTCTATATTGTTACACATGTATATATTAAAAGTTGTGTTCGAAAGAGATGAGAAACGTCTCAGACAAGTTAAATGCTTCTTGTATATTGCAAGTGGAAAGAGAAACAAGTGAGTAATTTTTCATAAACATGTGCAAGATTTTAATAAATACATTAACTCGAATGTTCAATCATTTCGGATTAAAATTTGCGGCTACCTAGTCACTCTCCGGTTAAATGCAATTTAGTTCTGAAGTTGTGTGTTAGATATTTTTTTCTTTTAAGTATAGTTAAAAGCCCACGCACCGTTCCAGCTGTCTCTGTGTATACCACGGCAGTACATGTATAGAAATGTTAGGGCAAACATAAGAAAGACTGAGATGTCCTGCGCCAGAACCGAGCCACTGCAAAAATTATCGTAAATAACATAGATATAATATCTGTGCACAAGTTTCATGTTTAAAGCGTCTTGTAGTTCACATCACATGCTCAAAATCTGTGCTTATTAACCGCATTTGGTTTGCCAAATACGAAACATGCGTATTAATTTCCCGCCACAAAGCACAGGGTTCATACCTGTCAATCACGGAGCACACGCAGGCAGATCACTGTGACAGACAGGGCAAGATACCCCCTTTCTCACAAAACTAGTGTCTCTCAGAGAAATTTTATTTTACAAATAATGAAATTGTATTCATTTACTGCTTCCTAAATTGGCTCCAAGAACAAATTTCCATCTGCCTGTACTAAGTATTCACTATTTCCAATAGATTAGTAATATTCCGCTTCGCCGCACTGCCAGACGCCGACACCTTGTCAAGCGAGACTATGGTTACAAGGACAAACAGGTATCCAGGTGTGGCGGCAAATTAATATGCATGCCTCGTATTAAATGCCGAGACACGATCACACAAGGCCTATTTGCTGAATTTGTGTCAGAACACTATCAACCTAGCATTATTTTCCCGGATCGGCATGCAGTGAACAAAAAGTGGCTCTTTATTCATGCAGCCTGGTGAGATAAGTATTTCTGTTGGCATGGCATGTTGCCAACTGGATTTCCGAAAAAAAATCGGACTCATTTATTCGACTAGAATTTCGTTTGTAGTTGGTAGTAAAGCCTCCTTTGAATGTAAAATCGACAACATGTCTGATTAAGCTATTACTTTGTGCCCATCACAGCGCATCCAACCCACACGTGTTGTCTAATATTGTGTTTCATATGTCATGTTTGTGTAAAATGTTTACCCACGATCATACAAGGCGAACTTGCCGAACGGCATGCAGTGAACAAAAAGTGGCTGTTTATTTATGCAGCCTGGTGTAATAAGTATTTCTGGTGGCATGTGACCAACCGGATTTCCGAAAAAAATCGAACGCATTTATTCGACTAGAATTAACGTTTGCAGTAAAGCCTCGATTGCATGTAAAATCGACAACATGTCTGGTTACGCTGTTACTTTGTGTCCATCACAGCTCATCCAACCAACACGTGTTGTCTAATATTGTGTTTCATTTGTGTGAAGTGATTACGCACGATCACACATGGCGTATTTATCGAACGGCATGCAGTGATCAAAAAGTGGCTCTTTACTTATGCAGCCTGGTACAATAAGTTTTTCTGGTGGCATGTGACCAACTGGATTTCCGAAAAAAATTGGGCACATGTATTCGACTAGAATTTACGTTTGTAGTAAATCCTCGACTGCATGTAAAATCGACAACATGTCTGGTTACGCTGTTACTTTGTGTCCATCACAGCGCATCCAACCAACATGTGTTGTCTAATATTGTGTTTCATATGTGTAAAGTGATTAGTTTTATGAAAAGGTTTATCATGATTAACGTTACAATAATCATTGTCAACATCATCATTATCACCATCCTTATGATGATAATTATCATTACATTGAGAACATGTGTGTGTGTGTGTGTGTGTGTGTGTGTGTGTGTGTGTGTGTGTAAGACAATGTAAAGAAACTGCTAAATGTACAACAGTGCATCTTGTTTCTCATTGCATTCATCAGGCTGGTAACAGATAATAAAATTCTTCTGAGCCACTTTCGTTGCTGCTCACTGAGAGTTCCAGCTGCTTTCTGTTGTAAATACAGATACGGATATCATCCGCCTTAATAGAGTAATAAAAGAATCAGTCTTTATAGGGAATGGACAGTTATTAACGTTGACAGTGGAGGCCGTCAGTCATCCCAACTCTCTTGGCAGTTCATGAACAGACAACAATAATGGTAAGGCTAGGTTTCCGTGTCAACTGATCGTGACAGTGGAGGTCACAACTTTCTTAGCAGTTCATCAAAAGGCAGCAATAAATGTTGGCCGTGGGCACGCAAATCACCTTTCTGGAATAAATAAAACTGGAACCAGCACCAGGAAGACATGGTGGACACATACAAACCTGTCCTACCCCCGTTCAATATGCAAAATAACAGTTCTGGTGAAGGTATAGGCTGAGGAAGTCACAACCACCGGTAGATAATTAGGTACTATCAGTTACCCACTGGTTGACCGGATAATACAGCGAGCATCTCCCACGTAGGGATCTGGTATTACCCGAGGCGTTAGACACCCAGGGTAATACAAGTTTCCTGAGTTGGAGATGGTCGCTGTATTACCCAATCAACTAGTGGGTAACGAATTTATCCCTTTTGCCTTCTGAGTTTCTCTTCTCTTCGGAATGGTGACCAAAACGGCGCTTTTGTCGAAGTTTTACCCCGTTTGCCTGTGGTTTCTTTACCTTCCGTCATTTTGCTAGCAGCTGTCTTCTGCTATATGCTGCATAATTCCAATAGCATTCACCGGCTAAGTGGGGAGGTGCCGTATTTCCACACTTATATGAAATCCACAAGAATAATACGAATTGCGCACAGCTTCTGAGTCGATATGGCCAGTATTTAATAGGTATAAGACAATAAGATATATTTATATTTTACAAAAATGGGATAAAAGGATAAATGGTAATGATGGGGAACTTTATTAGATGGTATTATATCATAGATGAGTCTTTAGGTCCTCAGCAGTGTGATAATTAAATGACTGACTGAAATAAATACTTACTCCATCTGAAAGTCAAAGTAGAAAACCAGCAAATACTGCAGGGCAGCATTTACACATATGCCAACGGCACCGATGAATATGTGGGGTATGACGATATTCTACAACAAAGACACAGTTAGGTGCAAGATTCTTAGGGCAGTACATCAAAATGTGTTAAAACCTGAGGCTGCCATTGTCAGAAAGATAATTTAGAGGACACTGCATTTCTGTTGGTTTTTCCACGATATCAAATATACTCAAACTTTAATTTGATGGACTTTTGCTAGTCTTTAACAATAACAGCAACACAAATTGCAATTGTACGTATAAATTTAGATGTGGTACCATTTTGACAACCAGTTTCTTAATTGTGCTGTTATATATAAATTCAGGCCATAGCCCTAAATTAAACGTTACATCAACACAACAAATCCATTTTCAATTCCAGTCAGTCCCACAGGTATTTATCACCAACTGTCATCATACATAGTGCGAAATAACCACTATCCAAGTAAAATAACCACTATCCAAGTGACTAAGATAACCCTATTCCAGAGTACTAAGAAAACCAACAGTCCGTATTCTCAGAATACCCACCATCTGTGCAATGAAATTATCAGCCAATCAATTAAAAACCATCATAGTTTGTCCAAAATATCTATCATTTAGAGTCGTAAAATAAACACCATCTATAATAACACCAATCTACAGTCTTTAAGTAGCACCCACCCACGATCCTAAAATAGCACCAATTGACAGTCTTAAAATTGCTTCAATCAACAGTACAAATAGCAACTATCCACATTCATAAAATAACCACTACTCATAGTCCTAGGATAATGACAATACACGCATGTAAAATGACCACAATCCATAATCTGATAATGCACATTTGTAAAATAACCACAATCCACTGTTTGACAAAAACCACCATCCGTAGCCCATTTCTGGTCCATATCATCAGACTGTAGCTATGTGCAATGCTAAATCATTCTTTCCGTCCATACTACTGCAATTGTATCTACTTAAAGTAATGATGAACTTGCTCGCTATATATGGATTATAACCGATATAGATTCCAGAAGATTTAGAATTTGTCACACAATAAAACTACATCTTAGAGATTAAAACTAACTGGTTCGTGTTCTTTCATATTCAACAAAGCAATGGTTTAGAAAATATGTATATCTTCACTCTAAAACAAGGGTTCAAAACGTTTATTGTATATGGCAATCAATACAACTATTACGACAACCAATACAATGACGGTACACACACCAAGGCCCATTATGCCTGTCAATACATCCATAACGACAACCAATAGACCAGCATTTACAGTGAAGGTTTTACATCACACGCTATCTCGTCTTTTTCTACACAAGAATACTAACATGATATGTAAAAAAAATCATATCATTCAAATGCTGTGGTACCTTAAGGCAGATATTTACACAAGAAATTCTCCCGTCGCTTTCTTCACAGAAATAGTTTAGCGAGAACAGTGGCGTTACCTTCCTAGACGAGAACACAGATGTTATCTTTCAAGTCGAGAACACTGATGCTACATTCCGAGACACATTAATGTATTATCAAGCAAAGGTTCATTTTTATTGTTAACAGATTTATTTTCTCTTGATTCGCTTATAGTATACAGAGACTAATCTGGAGGCTCTCCAGTACATCAAAGGATGCACAGGAATATATACGACACATACTGGACGAGAACAGAAGACTTAATTCACAGCTTGTACGGATATAATACAATTGATGCCAAATGATGGAGACTTATAATTAGATCATATACCAAACTAATAAATAAAACGTCTACATTCTGATATGAAAATTCTGAACAGCCTCAAAGATGAATGCATTATCGGTGTCTGGCTAATCCTCACTACCTTTCAACAGAATATTTAATAAAATATCACTAGAGCACTGAACTATTATAGTCGGATTTACACCAGGAGCGAGGAAGTGACACAGAGTGTTCAGTAGACGGACCCTTTGCACAGTGAACTAGGGACAGAACAAAAGGTAATGTTTCGTATCTTCAGTAGGATGACAGCATGTACACGTTGAGGCTGGAAGGATATTGACATGATACAGATGGGCATTTAAAACAGAGAAGTTAGGGCGTGGCTGCGTGTGGCATATGTTTTGGAAACGACTTCCATGTTTAAAGTATGAGGGCTTTTTGTAAACATTTAAGAGTAATATATTTAATTTAGATTTGAACTGCGGCAGGGAATCGGTGAGACGAGCATCAGCCGGGAGGTTATTCCATAATTTGAAAACAGACGGGAGAAATGAATCGCCGAAGCAATTGGTGGTAAACCTAATTTGGCGTAATTCAGTACGATTTCTCAATAGACGCCCAGTAGTGAATGCAATGTCAGGAGGAACGAGATCATGTAGGTATTGTGGAGTCAACGTATTATACATTTTAAAGGTAAGAATTTGTTTGAAATATTTCCTTCGATTTGCCGAAGTTTGCCATTCAAGCTCTTCTAGACGTAAGACACGTGGAGTGTATCTAGTTGCGCCAAGGCAGATCCTGGCTGCCTCATACTGCACAGCTTCTACAGATTGTGACAGGCTTTCAGTGCAACTGTCAAACAGGGCACACCAATATTTGAGGATAGGACGGATCATTGTACTATACAACCGTGTAAGAGTCAGGCGGGAGAGTTTGTATTTGAGTCTGCGTAGAAGAGCAAGCCGTTGGCTGGCGTTATTAACAATGCGTGTTATATGCTATGTCATGAGGCACATGCAAGTTCTCATTGATTCACTGTATGAAAATGGTTTAGACAAGAACCCTTAACCGATGTCACATGAAATATTTAGATACTGTCATGCAAAGGTTAACACAGACGTTCTTGCATCATGTACATGACTATCAATTCCGTAATGATTCACACAGAAGACTTTCTTACATTCCGATTCCATTTACACAGACGTTCTTACATCATGTACATGGCTATCAATTCCGTAAATATTTACACAGACGACTTTCTTACATGCCGATTCCATTTACACAGACGTCCCTACACGGCTATCAATTCCGTGATGGTTCACACAGAAGACTTTTTTATATGTCGATTCCATTTACACAGACGGCCTTACATGACTATCAATTCCGTGATGGTTCACACAGAAGACTTTCTTATATGTCGATTCCATTTACACAAACGTCCTTACATGACTGTCAATTCCGTGATGGTTCGCACAGAAGACTTTTTATATGTCGATTCAATTTACACAAACGTTCTTACATGGCTGCCGATTCCGTCATGGGGCACAGAGGAGTACTCACCTGACATTCCATGAACCTCCTAAGCACCACATACATGAAAAGAAACTGTATAAAAATAAAATGATACAGTGATTGATTTACCCTGTGAAGTAAACATTGCAGTGAAAATTTTACTTTAAAATTGCTTTACCTGAAGGTTATCATGTTCTATCTACATTTGTCTACTTTAGCACATTTACTGGAATGGTTCTTATTTTAAGCCTGTCCAGCTTTGCCTACCAGGGTTTTGTTTTTTTTAATATGTAAAAGTTTGTATACATCATAGAAAGAATCACAATATAATTGTAACTTTGTTGCGTGTCATAGTACTGAGTGTGTACATTTGTGTTTGTATTGCGACTTTTACATAACATGAATTTAAGCTATCTGAAAACTGTACCATGGATATGGTCGTTGTTTACCATGCTATGCATGATTGCATTGATTATTACGGATCTGAAGTCCGGCTGATGATTTTTTCTTGCACCTTTACTAATCTTTAACACGATTAAGTCATTAGTTCGTACGTTACTTAAAAAAAAAATTCACCGGCCCTGACACTAGAAATAACCAATTTTAGGTGCCACAGTACAGAAGTCGTCCACTCTTTCCGAAAGTGTGTTCGAGTGTGCTACTGATTCCTTTACCAATCCAAAACACAAAGTACGTGCTTGCCTCTCACCATGATCAGGTCTAGTTACTATGATCTTCTGTTGCAAAACGCGCTTATTAAGATGATTTCCTATCCGCGACAAAGGCCCACGTGAATTTTTGTCGGCGTTTAATTAAGGCTGTCACTGGTGTCAACAGTCTGTCCAACGTCAGCCCATTGGACCCCAGCTGCATCTCAACACCAAACACACTTTCTGGCCACTTCTTGAACTTATCTGAATTCCATGCCATTTTTATTTACTCCCCACTTGACCGTAAAATTGCTTGCATGGCCATGTTACGCAATGTACTGATTATGCTTCACATTTGCAACAGAGGTTCATATTCATGTCAACCTATGGCAAAACAATGGGGCTGTTTACATTTTTTGATTCTCCTGAGCATATGATGTCTTTAATTTGTTATTTCGATTGTGAATATTTTCAGGGGTATCAAAAATTGGTCAGCAACACTTGCGCAGGTATACTTACAACCACTGCAGGCGAAAATAGTAAAAGATAGCGAGCTGTATACCTGTTGACAATAGAAAAAAATAGCAAGCTGTGCATCTGTTGACAATAGTAAAAGATAGTGAGCGGTGTATTTTTTGACAATAGTAAATATCTAGAACTTACTGCAAGGTATAACATCCTGGACCAAAAGTAAAACAATGCGAAAACATTTAAGGATGGGGTAAGAACTATGAACATAGTCGGAACTGATAGATAGTTTAAGATAATAAGTCTATCAACTATTTTTTAAAAAATGTACGATTTTTAACTCTTGTGCACATGTATATCATTTATACAACAGGCCAATAATTTAACCGATGCTGGAAAAACAATGAAACTGGACGAAATCTATGAAATAAGACATTAGGTCACACCATGCTCACAAACATACTTTGATAGCAAAAATCAACAAATTTGATCTTGAATTAACCGAAGTGGCATTTAATCATCCGATGGCAGAGAAATAGGAAATATGCTAGACGTTACGATCAAAACATTTCAAACAGGTTCGACTAATATAATATGTCATGATCCCATCCTTCGGGCACTCATTAACCAATCACGTGTATTTATTGTCACAATTAAGTCCAGCGTTTAGTGACTGAAACAGTTTTGAAACAGAAAATTGTGCGCAAGGGTGACCCTGATGATGTATTCCCAACAGCTTACCCCTTGTGAAGCTCCCAAATATACACATTTTTGTTAGTGTATAAGAAGCATACAATACTTAGTGGCACTACCATGCAATACATACATTTTGCTATCACACTGGTAAAAAATGAAAGGTATACATATTGTCGGGCCACATTCAAGGCAGATGGCTTCTTGTTTCTTAAATCCGATTTACCTCTGCAAGAAGTAATATTTTTCTATCATATTTAACACTAAAGAAACTTTTCAAGCTTCATTTTGCCAAAAACATCAGAGTACTGAATGGGCAATGCATACTTTGCTACCTCCGGCTCCTGGCCCAAGAGAACCAGCAGATATTCCATGTCTATCAGCAGGGCACAAACTGGCAAGACCGCTAACAGTTGAATGAGTATGCCTTAAATATAAACCACAAAGTGATTTGAGTGCATATGTTATATACACCTAACCTGCGTTGATATCAAAAGGCTTCTGTGCAGTCAGTGTGGCACATATTCTCACTTAGGCTGCGAATATGCCATATTATTATCATCCAGCAAGTATATACAGATATTAGCAGAATTGGATCTTTCTGTTGTGAACATTTTAAATTATGACTTAAATATCAACTCCATAGATATATGTGAAATCGATTCTAATACAAATGAACCTGTGTTTATGATGTGAGCATAAACATAAGTGCCCTAACTTTGACTGTAAATTAAACAAATCTCACCGCGTTGCTGGGAATTCAATAACATGTTATGAAAAACAATCACATGATTTGAGACGAAATTTGAGCATATTTGCCATCATTCATGGGGCAATGTTCTACACTTAAATGAAACAGCAAAATTAACGTCTAAAAGATAAATGTGTAAAGTCTATAAGGTTTCCCTAGTAATGAAATTGAAAACGTTTTCTCAATTATTAGTCAACATTGTGTTCAATTCAACTGTTATTGTTTTTGACATGCCACAGGAGAATGTATAATTATAAGTACATATTGTTTTTATGAACTTGACATGCTTTTGCTTGCCAACACCGGGGAAGTGTATCAATAAGTTACATGAAAATACAATGATTGCTATTGCAAATTATAATCATTTTGCGGGTGACCCTCGTGGTGGCTACCCAGTGCGTTTTAAAGCAACTGTCACTTCAGTACTTTAATAGCACAGGCATTCTGTTCTTAGTTCAAGCATCTAAATCTTAGGATACACTACACGTCGCGTATTAACAAGAGGTGGAGCCACCAGTACACTTCTGCCAAGTAACCCGCAAGTGCTGAGAGTTAGTGAAGCCACCTGGAGAATAAACAAACCTAGCTCTTCTGATCGGCCAGTCTTTGCCAACAGGAAATGGGGTCATGTACTCGTGGCTCGATCTCTTGTTGTGTATGCCGTGCTTCAGCCTACATATATTCTAGGCACTTTCCCATCATACAAAAATCACAGAACTTATCGTAGAGATTTGTGATAAACCATAAATTGCACAATTAAATGTAAGATTGGCATTTAATCCTCATAGGTACATATGACGCGATCTTTCTATTGACAAATCTTAATCTGTAACACTATCACTGATCAATATGTGAATATTACGCTCAATATACGTCAACGCCGCAAACACGCATAGTTTTGAAAATGTTGAAAAACATACAATACATATAAATTGCATACAAGGTACATACTTCTCTGAAAATATATCCCTAATAATTTCTTATTTTGAGTTCCGTGTGTCTGGAAAGAAAAACATATGTATCAAATTTAATTTTCAAGCAATAAAATATCCACACAAGAAACTAAGGTTATATATCCAGTGGTTAGGCAATTTCAGCATTTTCTTCTTCATTCAGTGAAGTTTCAAATTCGTTCCTCGTTTCCTGTTAATTATAAACTCCTGTGTATGAGCAACAAGTGTGTATGCTGGTAACGACGTAAATTACAGGAGAGAGAAACAAGCCTGTAAGATCGCGTTACAAGCCCTAAGAGTGACTGGCAATAAACATTGTTATGGGGCTTTACGTGCATCTTTGGCAACTGGTCCTGACAGCGCAGATATTTTAAACTATTATTAAAGTAGTGGCTATGAGCACATGTCAAACGATTGTCTTTCGGCTCAATTATATTGGGAACGGCTTCGCTTGGTTTACGTCTGAGAAGACTATATTACAGATTAAATACCAAAGGAAGACGTCGTTTGGTTACGCTGTGATAAGAGTATCTTGTAGACTAGGTTGTGCTGGGATACGAGTGTCTCACAGGCTTGGTTACGTTGTGATATCAGTACCTTGTGGGCTTGTGAACTCTTTGATAAAAGTATACTGTACGTTTGGTGAGGGCTTCGTCCAATTATGCTAGTAAAGCTTAAAGTGGTTTGCCTTTTTTGGGGGGGGGGGGGACTCGCAGCCTAAAGTGTTGTATGCTTACCATTCTTAGCCAAGCTTACCTGTGAGAAAAGTGTTTCGCAGGCTGTAGCCAAACCCACTGTCGTCGCCTGGCAGACCGCATTGATCACCTACCAATACAGACAGGAAATAAAGTTATTTTCAGTAACAGTAGCCACGCTAATGATATTGCTAACGTTCCTCAAAGCAGCTGACAGTGCCCAACGATACTGCTGGCATCCCTACACGGCAACTGACGGATCTGACTGTCCTGCCGACAGTCCCAAAAGCAGCTGGCAAACGCTGACTCTATTAGCATTACTGACATTCCCATAGAGCTGCTGATGCCGTGTATATAAAATTAGTGAAGCACCGTTTTTGCAATTTTAAATAAACCACACTAAAAAGGAACTGCATCATACTTTTTCTCACAATGGTAGATTCTGTATGAAATGAAACTTATATATATGATCTAGATATAAGTCTTCTTTTAAACGAAGAACCAACAAGGCACTGTCTTCAAAAAATAAAAAGTAAAGCTACATCACTATGTCTACAAATGCACCATCACAGCAAGAACACACTACTCAGCATTGTTAAGAATTTCCACAGCTTTAAAAAACACATATACACTTTTGTTTCAAATACACACTATCATAGAGAGGGGGAGCAAACTAAGAAAAAGTACCGTTGGTATTTACTTGATACCTGGGGAACCATACATCCAAAGGCACAAAAGTATTATTTAAAGGAATACTGAATGGAAAACATAAATAAATATGTTATTATTATTAGAAATACTTCTCGATGAATGTCCATGTCACTAAAACACAGCTAAAGAAATTAGGCAGGCAAAGTTAGACATCAAAGAACATAATATAATAGCTTAATTATTACATATTATCCAATAATATATATATATATATTATATATATATATATATATATATATATATATATATATATATATATATATATATATACATATATATATATATATTGCTACTGAATATTGATTATATATTTTCATATATACAAAGATCTGTGCAATTCAGTTTTGGAAAATACCATTAATTGTATGTTTTCTGTACCTTTTGCCATAGATCTGTCTGAAAAATATGCATATGGCTGGGAACAATAAAACTGCTTTGCTATAGTGTCATTGCATGTCCATAATGGTTTATGTGCATGCATACTCACGCTGCCAGAAAGAGCTACGGCGTCGAATTGCACTTTTTCCAGCCTGCCGGCAAACACCAGAATCACCGGCTGTTGCCCAAACTGACAAAACTGTGCAAGTATCTACAAAGAGATAATATAATACAAAACACAGTATAGATGATGGTAATTTGTGACAAACCATTTGCTGTTTGCTTATTTGTCTCGTAAGAAATGTGACACCTTTTTGTTGTGCATTTCTGCCGTCGTTCTTTTAATCTTTGAAGCATTTTATCGTCCAAAACTGTCTGGACGGTTGCCTTTGAAATTACACAGGGATCCAGAAAGTTCCATTAGCTATAATTTGTAAAACGGGGGGACATTTAAAGTGTTTTTCCCATATCGTTTTGTTAATTTTGATATCTTTATGTGTTTCTATCGCACATTCCTTCAGTTAGAATCCACAATATTTATTCTGTCGGTCAGACCGCTGACATTTTATGATTTGAGTGAACATTTAAAGCATACTAATTATATATTTGACTTACATGTCCATCTTGGCACAACGGTGCTACTTGATAAATGTTTTCCACTTCACACGGACAGAAATACAGAGTAAAGCTTTTATCCACAAAATGTGACTCCAACGGTGGGAATGAGTAACGAACATAGCCCTTTTGTGTGCTTGTTTATTTGTCTGTCTGTTTGTCTTTCGTTGAGCTTATGTGTGATTCTGTAGTGTCATATTTTTATATTGCAAGGCACTGGCCTGATTTAAAAAGGATTTTCATACTTACCATAATATTTCCACTGATCAAAATTTACTGTACAGCTTGTACAAAAAAGAAAGATTGTGAAATGATAATAGTCTAATGTATATTGTTTTGCCTTAACTCTTCAAAATGTTTGTCTTACCAGTGGCCATGACAATCTTAACAGAAGTTTTGCTTCCACAGAAAATCCAGTCGGGTATATCCGTCTTTGAAAGCTGTGACAACAAGAAGATTCGGACGCGGACTTCTCTTCTCCCAATGCCTCTGTCAACAACACAATGGCAAAAAATGATACACATCTGTACTTTTGTTTTCCACGTTTCACTTTATTAGAACAGGGAAAGTTCTGGGAAAAAAGTGTTTTGCATTGCACATTAAAAAATTTCAGCATTTTGCATCTTGCGAGAGGGGTTAATATAGACTTTACTTGTTCCCAATCCGTTTCAAATAAATTATGTTTAAGCTCAAGATTAATAAGATCACTTAATGGACTATGGCAAGAAAATAGCTTTTTTGCAGCAATAAAAACAACATAGTAGTGATATTAATACATGTTGAGCCCTAGTAAAAGGGAAATCAGCCACATCCAAAATGGTCACAGGGACACTCTTCAACAAGACCGGACATTAAAAAAGAAAATATTAATGAGACGTTGCACCTTTACCTATTAGTTCTTTCAGTGCTAATCACGACTAAAATCGATCTACTTAAGTCATGCTATTACATGTAAAATTATCATTATCAACCTAGATTCCTATTCCTCGTAACAAGGCCTTTCATTCAAGTACCAGTATGCTAAATGTTCCAGAGAGAACACCCCAGGTCAACAGCTTTTCTCGGCATGCATTGGGCGCAATGCTCCCAACGCGCGCCGAGAAAATCTGTTGACTCGGTCAAAAATTTAGCTCTGAAAGAGTTAAAATACTTGAACAGTAAATGACAACACAATCAGATGAAATCTTGACCGCAAAACGTATTTAAGGTGGCAACAGGTAAGCCAATGTCTGCTGAGACCGTCGACTTTGAACTGTTCTAATTCATCTAATATTGCCATCAACACACTCAAGCTATTTATTTTCTTGATGCTATATGTGTCAATATTTGTTAAACGTAAATTAAAAAACAAACCAACATTATTTAGGTATCTATAGTATATTTTGGCCATTCTACATATAAGTACAATTTTCACCCTTTCGGCAGCTTTTGAACAAAATATCATTTATTTCAATTTGACCAGTAAAGAAACCCATTCCGGTATCAATATACGGGAAATGTTTGCTTTTTTTTTTAAATATATTTTGATAAAAAGTTATGGATAATCAAACATGGTTCTGGAAGGTTATTTATTATTTTTATTTATTTATTTTTTTCTTAAACAAGCTACAAAAGTCGCGGAATGATATATGATTAAAACAAGCGAAGGAAGCCAACCCTAGATTTATTCCTTTCCTTTCGATACCCGTTTTAAACTCATGGAGGTATACATTTTTATGTAAGGTCATTCAAAAAAATTGGTTGGTCTAGCAAATTTAAGTTCCGAAAAATCATTTCTCAGACATAATTGCCTTTTGCATGAACAATGCCCGCGCCTTCATCGTAAGATTCGCTGAAGGTAGGCAACACATACTCCAAATTTGATCATTTGACAGTTTTATCAGTCTACACGTACTTCCATCATATGCCTCAAAATTAAAGTTTTTCCTTCTTGATTTTGAGATGCAGCCAAATGCACGTTTTGTTTTGTGGTTTTGCCGATAAGTAGGGACAACCTTGCATCTGTGTCTAGCATCAAAGTGACTTGAGACATTACAGGAATGACTGTGCTTGTCGTTCTCCTCCTATCTTCACAATGGTTTCATGGTGCCAACTGAGTGAGTATATTTGTGTGAAACTTTGAAATCTTGGAAATATTAGACCAAATTGCTATCAAAGCCACTGATCTTTCATCCATGGATTTTTTTATTTTTTTTATTTTTTCATTTTGCAAAATCATTACAGACAACAAAGCAGTCCAGAAATAGGGATATGTGTAACTATATATATGCAAGAAATTAGTAGGCCAGTAAGGTCTGTGGTTATGTTCAGTTCCACAAATGGACATTTTTCTACCACGTACATGAATGAGCCTCGATTTTAAAAAGGCACTCCTGGTTAACTAAACTGTGACCTTGCGAATAAGGTCAGGGTTCTCCAAACAATTCCTAAACCTTGGTCTTACCAAGATACAAAATCCTACCAAGTTTCCCACATTTCTCGGAAAAAATAGAGATATAAATTAACACGCGACCATTCTTTGCAGCAAGATCGGCAAGTGTCGTCGTTAGGAAACTCCGAAGGGGAAACTGAGTCTATACAGGGACGCATAAGAAGAGACGTCCCTGGTCTAGAATGGTGGGCAAAGACACACAACAAAAACAGGGTAGGAGGCAGGTGACAATATATATATATATATATATATATATATATATATATATATATATATATATATATATATATATATATATATATATATATATATATATATATATATATATGTATATATACATATATATATGGATGATTCAGGTAACAACATTTAGTATGACAGGAATGCACTACTGCTACAGAATATTTCTCCTTCAGCTGGATATAAAGCTTAGATAGAAAATAGAATATCAAATCTTTCTTTTTGCAAATATTACCACATAGATTTAAAAATTGTAGATTGTTGCCAGGATCTTAAACATGCAATAATGATAATAATTATTATTATTATTATTATTATTATTATTATTATTATTATTATTATTATTATTATTATTATTATTATTATTATTATTATTATTATTATTATTATTATTATTATTATTATTATTATTATTATTATTATTATTATTATTATTATTATATGACCAGTAGATCAGTCTATTTCACCCTCATATAACAGGTATTTTACTGCATGTATCATATTTTGCGTTTGTGTTAGATTTGCCGCTGTCAACTTGTTATTGTCTATAGGGTTTACATCTGTCAAAACACACACCAGATTAGACTGTCCAGGGTGGTGGGCAACACATGCAGCTCACTTACAGGACAGTTCAAATTATTTTTACCACATCATGATTTTTATTCCAGCGTACTGCCTCAGAATGTATTATTTTACGTACGTGCCATTTCCGATGTATTCCACGTTTCCTCAGTAAAGGGGCTCAATACTACCACTACTACTACCACTACTACTACTACTACTACTACTACTACTACTACTACTACTACTATTAATAATAATAATAATGATGATGATAATAATAATAATAATAATAATAATAATAACTGTTGCAAAAGACCTCCTTACATTTTATAAGCAACCACAGTGTTCTAGGATATATGTCAGACTAATTAATTAATGTACCTTAAGCAAGAATTGGAAGGGTTTTCTAAAAAATCTTTTCATGCTGTGGGCTCTGTTGCTGATATTTACATGTTAAGACTCCTGTATTTTCAGGAAATTACTTGTACCTTCTTATGTGGGTTTAGTTTCCAGTAATAAACTAACATATCCTATTGTATTTATGAAGTTGTAAAATATCATATGTTTTCCGTTGATGCATATAAGATCTTGATGCTTGACAATTATGAAAAGAGTTCCATTAACTTATTGAGACAATCGAATTTAATAATCATTATCAGAAGTCATCATCACTGTTGTTTTTATTGTTATTGTTGTCATTGTAATTGTTTTGTTTTTTTATAATAATGACAATTAGAAATATCTCTGCTGTTAAGTAGGAGCACTAGAGGACCTGGGTAAACCGCAATGCGTTCAGACAGAAACTCGTTTAGCATACGAAAAGTTTTCCATCGTTTGTTTGCTTCTGTAAGTCTTTGCTTCTCTTAAAACAGACTTACAGGTGCTATTTGTCTCAGAAGCATGCACTTTTTTTTGCGCCGTAGAACACTTTCACACACGTATAAACGCGTACACTTGTGAAAGTGTCGAGACTCGCTTCTAAACAAGAAAACAATCCCAAGATACATTGTTGATTGCACGTTACTAAATGAAATCGCGTCATACAATGCAAATAATCTGCCCTTCTGTGTGTTCGTTTTTCCGACGTAGAGCGCTATTTTGATTTTGTATGCCACGGTGCGCTGTTGTTTATTTCGGGAGGAACACCACTTGCTGAGCTGTAGGTTTTCACTTTATTTATGGTACAAGTGTCTTACGACAATCGTTTAAAGCGATAATGAATACAGGAAGTTCTTTATATATATATATATATATATATATATATATATATATATATATATATATATATATATATATATATATATATATATATATATATAATAACATCTGGTTGTATTATAGGCTTGAATGCGGCAAATAAAAATATCTGCAACTGTATACAACGGTATTTAATGGCGAAGTCTACAATCTGATGGCTCAATTTAAACACGTATATTCTACAAGAAGAACTCATTGTACGCCGTTATATGGCTGCCAGCTTTAGGACTACTCTGGCTAATATAGAAGCATTTGGTTTATACCGCACGGGGAAGGCAGTTCGAAGAATACGAAAACTTCCGGACAGATGTCACGGTAATCTATTGCATCACATTTGTAATGACTGTCATATTGAAACACAAATACATTAAACGGGGTTTTTTGAGGGGGGGTGGAAGTTTTATTATTGTCTTTATCACAGCAAAAATGCGATCGTTAACACCCTGGCCAAACGGTTACTGAAGGGAGTCGTTCAACCATGTGGCATTTACTGAATTACATTCTGGCCAAGTTTGGCATTTCCAAATATGAGTTCTTTTGTATAGGCCTACAAGACATTATCAACACCAAAGACACCTCAGCAAGGACCACATTATCTGTGCACCACGGCAAGGACAACAAGAGAAATCAGGGAGCTATGTCATGGCTGCCACCAAGCAAATTTGTCTCAGACTGATGTGACGTGACGTGTGTGCGTGTGTGTCTGTGAGTGAGGTTTTTTTTTGGGGGGGGGGGGTTCTTTTGTCAAATAAATGACACCAAGCAAACATGTGAATGTTGATCATTCTGGTTAAATGATAGACTGTGTTTTCAATACCGATTTTTTTTCCTTTCGAATTGTGCCTTTTTCGTCAGAAGTGTACCTCTTCTTTGAGTACGAATAATTAGTAATATTACTAGATGCACTCGTCAAGGCTCCTCGCCTGCCAGTGTGTATTTCTATGCTTTGAATGACTTCATCACGAAACTCAGAACTTGTCAAGTTTAGTTTATGTGTGGATCAACATCCAGTTAATCTATTTGTGTATGTGCACATGACGTTACTTTTGTGTCTTGGGTTACAACATATCTTATCATGTGCCAAGAGGAAATAACATTTATTTTTTTAAATTTTGACTGTTTGTACATTCGACGGTCTTAGCAATTTATTGGAACAATTAACTAAAAGCCATCTGAACTGACGTAAGGATATCATGGTCAGAATGACACCAACTGGGTTTTGTGCATATTTGTTTATCTAATGCCTGCTGTGTGTGTGAGTACCTTTGTGCGCATGAGGATATACATATGAAATACAATGTTGGGGGTAATTTTATTTATTTATTTATTTATTTATTTATTTATTTATTTATTTATTTATTTATTTATTTATTCATTCATTCATTCATTCATTCTTTCATTCATTCATTTATTTATTTATCTATCTATTTATATATCTATCTATCTATCTATCTGTCTATTCATTCATTTATTTATTCATTCATGTATTTTTTACTTTGTTTATGTACATATTCATTTTTTGTATTCATTCATTTCACTTTATTTTATTTATTCATTTGTTTATTTATTTAAATTCGTTTATTTATTTATTTATCATTTTCACTAAGTATGATATCATAAACATATGTTATGGGACTTTTGTGTTCGTTGGTTTTGGGGGTTTTTGTTTTTGTTGTCGTTCTGTTTTTTTTGTTTTTTTTTCGGTTGTTTTTTGGAGGTGGGTTTTTGATTTGTTTTTGTTGTTGTTGTTGTTGTTGTTGTTGTTGTTGTTATGGGTTGTTTTTGTTTGTTTTTTTTGGGGGGGGGGCATAATATACCTTGACATATGGACATTTTTTTGCATTTGGGATGCAGCCAATGGAAGCAAAGTTCTCATGTCCCGAAACATTGGTCAAGGGCAAAATTCGATGCCTCCTGCCCGTCCATATTGTCATAAAACAATAACATGATAGTCTTATCAACATCTGAAACAATATCGCGTTAGTTGCACGATCTTGTATGGTCCAATGCTCTTTTGGTGGTACTCTAACCCACATTATCAACTCAATCATGTTGATCACAGAAACAAAGCCATGTGTTTTTGGACGGTAAGGGGCCGTCTCAGGACTTCATCGGAACTATGTGCCAAATACAACGCAATACAAAGGGCAAGTGAAAGTTACACCATGCGATACAATACAAAACACAAAAGTGTAAATACACATTGAAGGGGACCTGTGCCAATTTTTTTTTTTAAAAAGCCAAAAAGTTGTTACTTCTATCATCATCATCATCATCATCATCATCATCATCATCATCATCATCATCATCATCATCATCATCATTATTATTATTATTATTATTATTATTATTATTATTGTTATTATTATTATTATTATTATTGTTATAGTTATTATTATTATTATTATTATTATTATTATTATTATTATTATTATTATTATTATTATTATTATTATTATTATTATTATTATTATTATTATTGCCACATATTTAAAATCGCCAAAATAGTTTTAGAGGGATAGTGTGCAAATTTACAGTAAGATCGCCCACAGTTACCTAATTTCAAAGTTTTGCCGCCAAGTGTTAATATATGTAACTTGCATAATTAGTGTCAAGCTCACATAATGACTCCCTCTATGAAATAAAAACATCTAGTGTGTGAAACTGAGGATGTGTTCCTTTCCCCACGTTTTGACTAGGAACGCTAAAAATTTATATGTTTATCTGTTAGTGAACGAAAATGACTTAAGCGGACGCGGGAGGACAGAGTTAACGACAGAGTTTGATCAATGGAGTCATGGCACGAATCTGTACGGTGAAACCTGCTTTGTCCGTCATCTCTATAATGCGACTGGCGGCATGTTGGTACTGCCCTATGATTCCCAAACAATTTTTCGTTTCCTGCCTGCAAATAAGAAACCCTATCTATAACGACCTGCGAAAGCTATAAGTTCAATTGTAATGCTTCATTTTAAGGTATCCAATGACACTTTATTCTTGTTCGAACTATCATTATGACATAGGTCATTTTTATTCCAAGTCACGTAGCTGCAAAACACATTGAACAACAAGTTTTATGACCTAGTGTGAACAGCCAGACGTCAACAGACCTTGATATGTTAAAGCAACATAATTTCCGTCTCTGAGATGAGCTACGTTACGTTGCCACCAAGTTTGAAGTGGATCTGTTCTACGGTACGTCTTTCGATAAATACATGTAACACAAACATGATGTACATGTAGACTTGCATTTCAATAATCTTATTTATCACTGTGTACTTTCCCAAAATTGTTGAAAATTACCAAATGTCACCAAATGTACATGTGTGGCGAAGATTGATTAAAGCCACATTTCTGCCAACATTTATAAAAATACAGCACTTGGTTTTGGGAAAATAGGTCGAAAATTCCAAACACATACAAGTTCCATGCCTGCCAAGGTTGAAGAGAATCTAGATCGTGGTTCAGGAGAAGACGAAGAGTCCAATAACCAGTGTCACCTGGTGTGGGTGTAGCGACCTGAGAGTTTTGCGAACAATGAAACACTACGTATCATACGGAACGCCGCCATTAATCTCATTCAGCACTTAGATATATGTTCAAATATTTAGGTCATATGATTAAACAGACCTGATCGAATGTTCAAGTACCTTACCAAATAATCAAATGGATGGATGGATGGATGGATGGATAGATGGACAGAAAGACAGCAGAGAGACAGACAGACAGTCAGAGAGACACACAGACAGACCGACTGACGGACGGACGGACAGACAGACAGACAGACAGACAGACCGACCGACCGACCGACCGATCGATCGATCGATCGATCGATCGATAGATAGATAGATAGATAGATAGATAGATAGATAGATAGATAGATAGATAGATAGATAGATAGATAGATAGATAGATAGATAGATAGATAGATAGATAGATAGATAGATAGATAGATAGATAGATAGATAGATAGATAGATAGATGCAAAGGGAGCAGATTTTGATAACTTGAGCACTGTAATTCACAATGCGCCCTGAGAAACTGGTCTTACAGTACTTAAGTGACACTGTGTCATAATGGTCAGACCTCTTGTTTGACACTTGTAAACAGTTAATTCCATTCTGCGAGATCACAATTCGACCCAGGGCAAGCCTCGGATTACCTGTAGCATTAAATAGTCATATGTTGTACAATTTGCCTGTTCCCATAGGTATATCATATAATTATAACATTTTTCACTTGATTGGTAAGATATGCATGCATTTCGCATTGAAATGTAAAAGGTATAAAGTCCCAATATGGATACGTTAGACCCACAATAGACGCTACGACTTGGAGACACTCTTTTTTTTTTTTTAAATTTTCGCGTAGTGAATATTTTTCAACCAGAATATGCAGTCGGAGAGTATTATACAACAACAAACAATCACAAATTGGTTCTTATTTTCCCTTGTTAGTTATTACACAGTATCTTCTTTATCATAGAAGTACAGCCCCATGTACGCTACCAAATAGAAGCTGTTCATTTTATAGTAGTATAATTTAGTGTTCTACTCACTTTATCTAACATATAGTCAATTTGTATTGCTCAATCGGTCTCATTATGGATGTATTGCAACCAAGATGCTGTCTGTGTCATCAAGAATATCATTTTTTTGTACTTCAGTATCCTAATTGCGTATCATTTATCTCTGACTTACATGATTCTCGAGTCTATAGACAGTACTCGACAAAGAAACAAACATTTATTTGGGTTATCTTTACATATTACTCTTAACTCATTCCACCCTGATAGAAGACTGAGTCAACAGCTTTCCTTGGCGCGCTCTGGGCGCAATGCGCCCAGAGCGCGCCAAGGAAAGCTGTTGACCATGGGCATATAATTTGGAATGATCTTCCATGCAAGTTTCATCCAAAATATTGAAAAATAATCCCTAAATTAGTAAAATACAATTAGCAGACGACATTTAGATATTAGCGGGAAAAAGCGTCATTAGGGTGGAATGAGTTAATTGTCAACATGTATGCTTGTTATGATGATCTTGGATGTTGGTTTTTTTTTTAAGCGGTCATTTATATACGTATGTGCTCCAGCTTTTATACTAATATCCATGGTACTTTGTCACATATGTTAAAAGACTGTAAGTTCCAGCGGTTTACGGCAGTTTAAATGTGCTGCCTGTAAACAGCACTACCATAAAAAAAGGCATAAATATTAATCCAAACGTATCAGAAGCATGGATCTGTCCCCAGTGCTTACAATTTGCATCTCCTTTTAATCATATGGAACATGGTGATGATTTTTTAAACACGCTTTCTGATATGTGGTTTTTCATACCAGATATTGACTTTAATCGACTTAATGATAACATTTTTATTACCATCGAAATTGATGAGGGTAGAAATACGATCCCCTTTTACAACACAGATCCGGACTTCAATTTCTTTACTGATACATCATTTATAAACTCTCGATGTAATAGTGAATATTTTATGACCGATTCCTTCAACTGAACCACCTGTCGTCCTTCTCTTTCCTACATTTTAATATTAGAAGTTTGCCTAGTCATATGAGCCACTTCAATGTAATCCTTCATAAGTTAAACTACATGTTCAGTTTCATTGACCTAACCGAAACTTGGTTAAAGGATTCAAACAAGGAAATTTACAATCTTCAAAACTATAATCATGAGAAAAAGTACAGGTCCAATAGAGACGGCGGGGTATCGTTGTTCCTGGACAATAATATTCCATATAGCAATCGCGAGGATTTGTCTATTTTTAATGCAATATTTGAATCTATTTTTGCAGAAGTTAAGGTTTCGAACAGACCGAACATAGCTGTTTGTGTTGTTTATAGACCACCGGGAACTAATGTTAATTTATTCAATGAACAACTTGAGGCCATCTTAGAAAAGATAAAACACGAGAAGAAAACATGCTATATACTTGGTGATTGCAACATAAACCTGCTTCACTGTGATAACCACACAGCGTCGTCGGAATTCATTAACTTGATGTACAGTTATCTGTTTCCCCCTTGTATCAATAGACCAACCAGGATAACCGGGAGATCTGCGAGTCTCATTGATAACATTTTTACTAAAGATATTGATTCATCAGTCATTAATGGAATCATTTATAATGATATATCCGACCATTGTCCCGTTTTCCACATTTCTACATCTCAAGATATATATGTACCTGTTGGGCGGAAATCCAAACAACAAATTATTTCTAAACCTTTGGAGAACTTCAAATCCGATATCAGTTCCTTTGACTGCAGTAAAATATATAAAATAATTGATACTGATGCTTCTATGTATACTTTTGACCAAGACTTTAAAAAAAGTATACTAAGCCAACATCCCATTATGTGCTATAACATCCAAATACAAATCAAATAAACCCTGGCTCTCACCTGGAATCATTAAATCGATTGATAGAAAAAATAAATTATATTGGAAAAAGTGCCATACACCGACAGCAAAAATACGCAGAAATATAACAGTTATAGAAATAGACTAAATCACGTAATGCGTGTAGCGGAGAAAAAGTACTATGGCGACATTATTGAACAAAATAAATCAAACCTTTCTTAAGTCTGGAGTCTGATTAAAAGTGTAATAGGTAAACAAAAAAGAAGTACGATGCTTAACAGGTTTAAACGTGGAAATGATTATCTAACGCGTCCAAAAGACATTGCCGATAACTTTAATTCATATTTTGTTAACTTGGATATTCACTAGCCCACAACATTCCAACAACTGATGTAAATCCGCTATCTTACCTGCACAGTAATTACCCAAATTCTTTCTATTTTACACCAGTAGTCAAACAAGATGTTGCTCTTATAATTTGGTCTTTGAAAGATTCTAGTCCTGCATCTGACGAAATCCACCCTGAAGTACTTAAATATGTCTCCGACCTGATAATTTCCCCACTTACATATATAATAAGCATGTCTCTTCAAAAAGGTAAATTTGCGCAAAATTTAAAAATGGCGAGAGTAACACCAATATACAAAAAAGGTAATGTAGAGCTTTTTAGTAGCTATAGGCCTATATCTGTTCTTAGTGCCCTGTCGAAAATATTTGAACGAGTTGTTTATAAACAACTGGTTAATTATTTGGAGAGACTGAATATCCTTTATGATTATCAATTTGGTTTCCGGACAAATTTTAGCACCGAATATGCTTTGAGTTCTTTAGCATGTAAAATATTGGAGGCTCTGGAGAGATGAGAACACACTCTCAGTATGTTCCTCGATCTCTCCAAAGCTTTCGACACAGTCAATCATGATATTCTGTGTGATAAATTATCTTTCTATGGAGCAATGGTTTCGAAGTTACTTGACTGACAGAACGCAATATGTCAATTATCTAAATACAATTTCTGAAATTTCAACTATTACATGTGGTGAACCCAAAGGATCTGTTTTCGCACCATTGTTAATTCGAATTTATAGCAATGATTTAGGTTATTCATCAGATGAAATCTTATGTATGTTACTTCCAGATGACACAAGTATTCTTTTATCTGAGACAGACATGGATACACTCAAGCAAAAAACAACAAATATAATTATGAAATGGTTTCAAAGCAATATATAATCAGTAAATATAGAAAAGACTAACTTTATGATGTACTCTTCTCGAAATTGGAGGACTAATATGGATAACATTTCTCTGGAAATTAATAGTACTGAATTACAAAGAGTGGATACATTTAACTTCCTGGGCCTTTAGTTTGACCAACATTTGAGTTGGAAACAACATATTCTATACATTCCTAAGAAATTAAGCAAAATAGTTGGAATATTAAAAAAGGTTAGATCCAGCTTTGGCACAAATATCCTTATTCACTAATATTTCGCTTTGGTATATCCATGTTTTACTTATTGTTATACCACATGGGCAATCACATATAAAACTTCTTTAGACGTAATGATTAAGCTATAAAAAAAATCATAAGAATAATAACTTTTTCTGGTTTAAATGCACATACCAACGTCCTATTCACTAAATTCAAAATTCGTTTCAGAGTTTAGATTTTTATCTCACCGGGTTACACATGTACAAAGTAAAGCATTATTTGGTTCCAAATGTGATCAGAGCTCTTTTTACAGATATCATCAATGTTCATAGTTATAATACCAGACAACGTACTAATTTCCATACTCATAAATCCCGCATCAATCTGGGCAAATGTTTGATAACGTATCACGGACCTTTGATTTGGAATGACGTGCCAACTTATATTCAGAAACTATCCTCGATATTTATGTTTAAAAAATATGCGGAAAAATACCTCTTTGATAATATGCAATAACGCCTTTTGTTAGATCATGGAAAATCTTCATTTGCTTATTGGGCTTGTAACTTTATGCTGCATTGAATATGTATTGTTTCTTCATTAATGTGACGTAAATTACTAATGTGCTCTCATCTGTTGGGGGAAATATAAGCCCCATGGGGTTTCCATCCCCCAGCTGAAATCTGGTGTTAATACAATTATTACTGTGTAAAGTTGTTTCGTACTTACAAATTGTCTGGTTTGATGTATATTTTGTTTGTTATTTTTATAATATGTACTCATGATGATTTCAGCAAATAAGACAGCAATACAAAGAGAGTAATAAGGCAGTGCAATCGCGCCTGGAACAGGTATAAGTGCCGGATACAAAAGCCTCGGCCCCGCGAGCTCCTCTGCACCCAACATATTGAATGTCTCTTCCAGTTACACAAACGAAAATGAAATCTGACAGTTAACAGTATTGAAAACCACATTCAACTTTACCAAAAAATCCGTGCTGAGCCAGCCTCAAGAGAGATTAACCCAAACAGATGGTGAAACCTTTGCAAGTCTATTCTCACAAACTCTATCAAAATATTCTAACTCTTGTTGACGATGGGAGGGATATTTCTTCCGACAAAAAAAAAAGAGACATTCAACAGGTATTATGCTGACCAGTGCAAGCTTCTGCATGATGACAATCCTTTACCTTTCCCTTTGCCCGACTTTGCTTACCGGACTGAGGTCCGCCTGTTTATGTTTCATTTGCGAGTCCATGATGTGAAAAAGATTCCTCAGTCTTTGAAAACTAGTTGTTCTGCTTGTGAACCTGACGGCATAGATAACACCCTTCTTAAATACTGTGCCCCTCCAATGGCACACTCTTTAACTGATATATTCAATCGCTGTTTATCCAACTCATATTTCCTAGATCCTTGGAAAAGGTCGAACATGTGTCCCGTTTTATACACAGGCAAGGAAAACCATAACGGATCTAAATTATTTGAGCGTTTAGTCTATAGCATCCTCCATTCGCATATAACTTCAAACAATTTATTATCTGCCAAAAACTATGGCTTCAAGAAAATCGATTCCACTATAAATGAACTTGTTAGCATACTTCATACTATTTACAGTGGATTTGAGTTGGGCCATGAGGGTAGTATGGTTTTCCCAGACATGTCCAAGGCCTTTGATAGAGTTTAGCACGCTGGATTACTTTTTAAACGGAAACAATTGGGCTTTGATGATCCTGTGTTAAAATTTCTAGAATGGTACCTCTCAAACCGACTTCAACGCATTACTATTGGGGGATAGCTCTCCTCTTGGTTCCCCATAGAGGCTGGAGTGCCCCAAGATTCCATCCTCGGCCCGCTACTTTTCCTCGTTTACATAAACGACATCACTGATAACATTACATTGACATCCAATTATTCGCGGATGAGACTAGTATTCCTGAAATTGTCCACGAGCCAAATGTCACAGCTGAAAGCCTTAATTCTAACCTTGTAAAAACCCATTTTGGGGGTAAGCTCTGGCGGATGATATTTAATGCATTTATATCAATTTCTGTAATCCTCTCATCTAAATGAAAAAAGCTAGATCATCCACCCCTACTCCTTGGAAACACACTCATATCTGAGACTACTCAACATGCACATCTTGGAGTTACGCTAGATAGCAATCTGAAATGGCACCAGCATCATTAAAACATGCATTGTTAATTAAGGCAGTCGACGGCTTGCCCTTCTTTAGAGAGTCAAATACAAACTCTCTCGCCAGACTCTTTTAAGGCGGTATAATACCATGATTCATCCTACCCTCCAGTATGGGTGTGTCCTGTGTGACCTATCACAGCCTATAGAAGCTGTGCAGTATGAGTCAGCCAGGATCTGCCTCGGCACAACTAGACATACCTTTCGTCAAAGTCAAAGTAAGCTTTATTTCATGTCGGTCGTATTTTACAATAAACATTAGCTCTGAAGAGCTATTTTCCCACGTGAGTATAAGTTGTAAACTACATAGGTGACTAAAAACAACAGTGTTTATATACATACAATAAATATGGGATGAGGTTAAAATATATCTTTCAGGTTGATCAATAATCTGTACTAGTAATAATATGTGTAAAACACTTGTCAGCAACTTTGGCACAGATAGGTGTCTGTGACACGCACTTCAGAGGCAACTATCTGCATGACATGCAGTTACAGGTGTCATCATTCCAGTTGCTGACTAGTATTTTAAATTGATTAAATCTGGAGGCATTTCTAAAATAATCTGGTAGTTCATTCCACAATTTGGCTGCAGCATACAGGAAAGATTTCAAACCATACTTGGTTGTTCTAACCCTTGGTATGGTGGCAGTGTTGATGTATCTAAAAGAGTATTTTGAGTCTTTTACCATCCGCAGGTCATATAAATATGAAGGGCCTTGTTTATTAAGAATTTTGTATGCCTCGATTGCCATGGTCTTCATCCTTCTAATGCGTAAGTATGGGAATTTTGATTTTTCCAAAAGGTCTTCATATGGAGAATTTTGATCATCATGGATGAATCTGAGAGCTTGCTCCTGAATGCGTTCCATTTTCTTTGTACTGCCCTCACCACAAAAGTGCCAAACTAGGGGGCAGTATCCAAATTTGAAAGAGTGGTAAATGAGAAGTTTACAACTTTTGTTGAGGTAATGGCCGATTCTTTTCAATACATTTATCTGTCTGGATGTCTTCTTACACATTTTGGCAATATGTTTTTCAAAACTAAGTCGAAAGTCAGTTGTGACGCCTAGCAGTTTTACTTCGCTCTGACAATGAATATCAAATTTGTCAAAATGAAAGGTGAGGTCTTTGCCTTTAGCCTTGTTACCAAAAAGAATTTCTTGGAGCTTTTCAAGATTGGCTCCCATCATATTCATCTCAAACCATTTGATAAGGTGAATACAGCCTGCTTCCAAAGTTGATTTCAAGGTTGGTAATGATTCATGGGAAAAAGACAGAGTATTGTCGTCAGCATAATTGTACAATATTCCATCTTGAACAAAGAAAAAGATGTCATTCATGAAGATGTTAAAAAGCAAAGGTCCCCAAATGGAACCCCTGAGGGACACCTTTCAGAATATTTTGCCATGAGCTAGTCACACTACCGATCTTTACATACTGCTTTTTGTCACTCAGGTAACTTCTCATAAGATCTAAAGCAGTGGCATCCAACCCATATGCCTCAAGTCTAGCTATAAGAAGAACATGGGGAATACTGTCGAAGGCCTTGGATAGGTCCATTAACAAGGCAGCCACATATTTGTTTTCGTCCAAGGCTTTTTTCCAGTCCTCCACGGCTCTGAGTAGTGTTGTCTGACACCCATAACCCTGTCTAAAAGCTGATTAAAACGGGTGAAGCATGTCAGAGAAATAATCATACAGTTGGTCATTTATGGTACGTTCAAAAAGTTTTGAAATAAATGTCAATACACTGACAGGTCTATAGTTTTTTGTGTCCATTGGATCATCCTTTTTGAAGATAGGAGTGACCTGAGCTTCTTTAAGTCGGTCAGGGAAGGTACCATATGTTAGAGTTTTATTTACAAGGTTATTGGTATAACTAAAGCTGGTTTGACTAATTTGAATAGCTTTGCAGATATGCCATCTGTCCCTGTTGCCTTTCGAAGATTCAAAATGTCAATTTGTTTGGATATAAACACTACGTCAACTGTCTTAAATTCTAACTGATTTTGGACATGTATTTTGGATTTGATTTTTTCAATACTAGGATGCAAGGAAGAATTGAAAGTGTGGTCAATGGAAATTCCACTTGTGACCTTGATATAATAGTCATTGCATATTTCACCCACTTCCTCTGGATTCGTAATAATAGAATTTCCAGTTGACAAAATGATATTGTTATCAGTTTTTCTTCCCTGTTTGGAAAGAAAACGTTTGATGGTGGGCCAGAATGTCCTTAGAGTTTGGACCACCAGCACACCTCTCAAAGAAATAATTTTGGATGGACTTTTTTCGCAGTTTGGTAACATGATTGCGTTGTTTTCTGTAGTTTTGTCAATTTTTCTTGTTCTTGTACTTGCGAAATTCGTTGAGGAGCATACGCTTTCTATAGATGGCCTTTTTGAGGGTCCTGTTCATAAAGGGTGCAGAATGTTTACGTCGTTTCTGCTGCTTGATTGGGGCACGGCCATCTAAAACATCAAGCAGTATTTTCTCACTTGCCCAATATGTGTCATTGATATCATCAAAAACATGATCAATATGAAAAGGAGCATTCTCAAGATCTTTTATGCGCGCCTCCAGGTCAAAAGAACGAAAACTACGGTAGCTAAAGTTTTCTCTTTTTATATACGAGATAACCCCGCGAATTTGAAAATATATCAAGTTATGACAGTCACTCACGCCGCTATTAAAGTTGGTAATATTGCAACGTGAATTTGGTCGATTTGTTAGAACAACATCTATAAGAGTGGTTTCGGCCTCTTTAGGAAAGCAGGTGGGCTCCTCAATTTTGTTAAAAAAATATATAAAATATCACACATATCTATCAGGGGTTGAGCTATCCTGGGTTTCAACATGTTATAGTTGAGATCCCCCATAACAACCAGGTTTTCATAACCTACACTTACTTTGTCCATTGTGTTGTAAAAATCATATGAAAAATCACTGTTTGGCATAGATGGTGCTCTATAGGCACCGTATATTAGCCATTTGCTGTTGTTCAGATTTACCTCCACTGCTATTGACTCAATATTGGCGAATTCACAGGTCACTTTCCTGCAGCCTGGGATGTCTGATCTCAAGGAAGCTAAAACACCTCTGCCACATTGTGTGCAGTCTGCTCTCCACAGCCTATAGTCAGGAACCCTGAACTGAGATTCAGGACAGGAGGCTTCAAGCTTTGTTTCTGATATGAACAGCAAGTCAACAATTTTATCAGATAACAGCTCATTAACGGTCATTGTGCTTGTGTCTGTAGCTGTTTATGTTCAAGTAAGCGACTAAGAATTGTCTTGGGTTTTTCCTTCTGTTTTCTATCAGTTCTTTAAAAATCGATGAGATGTCTGATGTATCATTCTCTGGTGGACCCTCGCCTTCTGTTAGTCTAGATTTGTTTAAGTCAGTAAAAGATATTTCACCACAACTGGAGTTAAATAGAGTCTCTGTTGTGGAATTGAGACTTAAAGCATCATGGTGAGATAGATTGCCAAGAATGCAGGACGGGCATCTCCAGTCAGAGTCTTGATTATTTGCCAATAGGTGATCGTGTGTTGCTGGCGAGACATTAGCACATTTTATGTCTGTCCAGTGTGTACAGTCATAGCATTTTAGTGAGCGGTGCGTCCGTGCAACTGCTCGTTTGCATGCTGAACAGGGGTTTTTAACTGGACCCGGGTTTAACGATATATCACCACTTAGAACAATGTCATAATATGATGGTTCAGACTTGTATGTGGGCTGCCTAATTTTTTCATATGAGGCAGCATGGTCATGCAAATACTCTATTAAGATTACATCGGTACTAATAGAGCTGTGTGTATAGTTCACAGCCATGGTTTGTTTTGGTATAGTACAGTTCACTGGGTCCAGGTGGACGTCTGCAGTGTGGTTATTCCATTGTGGGTTGTAGCTGTGTTTCACAAGGTGACCTGATAATAGTATTGTCCAAAAAATTACACAGTGCAGGGTCACGTCAATACATCCAGGTTTGTCTTTGTGTCTGTGATTTCTGACCCTCTTGGCTTTGATGGCAAACTTTGTCAAAACGGAGGAAATACTTCAAATTTAATTCTTTTCTTTTAAAATATGTAATAGATGGACTCCAAAATATGTACAAGATCTCGTTCCCTGTGATGCTGCATTCATACTGGACGTCTTTTGAGACATCGAGCTGAATTACGCTAAATTAGGTTAACAACCAAACGCTGGGGTGAGTAATTTCTCTCCTCTCTCATTAACCTATGGAATTACCTGGCTGTTGATTCTCGCGACACTGATTCCCTTCTGTAGTCTAAGTCTTAAATTAATTTTTTAGTCTTAAATGTTGACAAAAAGCCCTCATACTTCAAACATGGTTTCCTAAACATACGCCATATAAAGCTATGCTTTAACTATTCCGGCTTAAACGTCCATCTACATCATGTCAATATCTTCCCAGCCTCAACGTGTACATGCTGTCATCCTTCTGAAGAGACGAAACATTACCTTTTGTTCTGCCCTAAGTTCATGGCGCAAAGGGGCAGTCTACTGAACACTGTGTGTCATTTTCTCGCTCTAAGTGTAAATGCAACTCTAACAGTTCAGTGTTCAAGTGATATTTATCACACATTCCCTTGAAATGTAGTGATGATTTGTCGGACAAAGATAACACATATTTGATACTGTATATACATTCCTAGCAGAATCTAGATGTTTAATCTCATTTGGTATATGATCCCCATATATGTTTTCGTTATTTGGCATCAGCTGCATAATTCCTGTACAAGCTGTAAAATTAGTCTTCTGTTTCCTCCAGTGTGTATTGTATATACTACTGTGTGTCTTCATATATACAGGAGAGCATCCAGATTAGTTTGCTCTACCTATTAGGCAATCCAGTTGAAATAAATATCTTTATAATGCTGTCATAACGCAAGTATTTTCAAGATTTAGCAGGCATGTGCTATTTAGCTAGTGCGGACAACACTTTAAATATCTCAAGCCTCAAACCAATACATCAATGCCTGTTAATTGTACCACACCACAAATTGATAGTTGCGCCCAGGATAATTAGGGCTTATCGACAACTCATGATGGGCAAACTGAGCCGTTTCCCGGCATGTAGGAGAGAGTTGTATCATGCATTTTACTAAAAAGCGTTTCTCATCCATGGTATACTACAATCATGAGCATATAGATCATAACCATTCTAAATTTTTCAAAATAATGCAAAACTGTGTTATTCGGAACGAGCTATTTAGGAGCATTGTTAACTCTTTTTTTTTTTTTTTTTTTTACAAATTACCAATGTGTTTCAAGATTGTATCAACATCATGTTTTCAACTTGAACATCAGAAATGCTTACTTCAGCTCTATTTGCATTTTAAAATTTCCCTGGACATGTGCTGAGCTGAAGTGTTATATACGGAAAGATATTGGCAATGCACCGCAAGCTCTGACGCTGGTACTTGACATGTGTGCCAAGTGATTTGATGTGGGTTAACGTGTTATCAATCCGATACCCAGTGTCAGAGAACCGGAATCTTCCAACCCTTAAAATGACACAAGTCTGCGTCAAACAAGTAGGTATTATCAGTAGTAGTGATAGTAGTGGTAGTAGTAGTAGTAGTAGTAGTAGTAGTAGTAGTAGTAGTAGTAGTAGTAGTAGCTGTTGTCATTGTTGTAAATAGTAATATACAACTAACGAATGTTATGTTTATATTATGTAAATACTGTAATACATTGATGGATATTATTTTTTGTGGTGGTGGTGGTGGTGGTGGGAGTAGTAGCAGTAGTAGGCATAGTGTAAGATTACAAAAGAAGATTTGCTTCTACGACAATTAACTCTGTGTGCGTTCCAAGCATACATTAAAATCCTACACTCTTGACTTTTGTGCCCATAGGACCAAATCATAGAAGAGTGTAAGAACGACACCAAGTGGTCTTTAAAATGTTAAATCTATGCACAAAACTCCACTTGAAATAACGAATCAATCATGCATGGATCAATATATTAATGTAAGGTAAGCCCTCAGCAGGCATTCAAATTAGAAGTATGACTAACAATTTAGCCCAAACCTACGAATTGCAGGTATGACGAACCACACTACCTCATTTAAATTTTTCAAGTGTCCCTATTTACCATAAATTGAAACTTTTTTTCTTGGTCCATTGGATCAGCCTATAGCACAAATCCACGGATTAAATTTTGAATTGCACCTCTACCTTTAACAGGTTGAAGATTTTCAACATTTCAATTTTTCGGGTGACTCTAGTTTGCATAAATATAAATTCTACAACTTCTGGTTGTGGTTCATTGGATACACCTGTAGCACAAAATTATCAACTAAAGTTGGAACGGTATCCCTACCTTGAATACCTGAATATTAAGATTTTTCAAGTGCCCCTATTCGCATAAATTAAAATTCTACAACTTTTGTTTGTGGTCTATTGGTTGCGCCTATGGTAACAGCTCATGAATTAAACATTTAAAATTTTAAATGGTCCTAGTTTACATAATTTTCAACATGTTGAATATTTCAAACCAGGGGAATCACTATCAGTCAATCATGCCAAGTTTGATACCTTTCGGAACAAAACTGTCCAAGAAAAACTGAGAGCAAAATTTAAAATAAATAAATGAATGAAAGAATGAATGAATGAGCGAATGAACAAATAAATAAATAAACAAAATGTCTGTGATGACACACACTCTTGTTAATAGGACTGCAAAAATAAAGAATGATACGTTTGTAAATACTGTAATGCAAATGATGAATGGTATTTTGTCACAGTACACATGTATTTGAAATGTGGCATTTATATGCCTTTCCGCTTTGTAGGGTTTTATTGCAATGAGCGGTTTAGCTCCAGTTTTGCTGCGGGGTACACGACACTTAAACTGATGCTTAATATATATTTAAGTTTTTAACCTCAATCACATGAAAATGCAAGGGGTAAATACCACACGCCGAATGCTGTATATACGCCTCAAGACTGAACGTAGTTCCGCCACCTATCACTTTATATCACATGAAAAGTTTACTAACATTTAACACTATGTCGGTCAATGTAATTGTAGATGTCCTGAATGCACCATGGAAACAATACCACCTCATCAGTGCACCCTTTGTCAGCTTCAACGTTCATGGGACAACGGCAAAGTGACACGTGAAATAAAATATGTGAGGAGACAGCTTAAGCTTACTTTCATGGGACAATGGAGAATGACAAATTAAATGAAATACATGTATGTGAGGGGACGGCTTTAGTTTGCTTTCATGGGGGTAAAGAGCACATGACATGTCAAATGAAATATGTGAGGAGGCAGCTTAAGCTTGCTTTCATTGGGCAATGAGCAAGTCACATGTCAAATGAAATATGTAAGGACACAGCTTAAGCTTGCTTTCATGGGACAATAAGTTACATTTCAAATGAAATATGTGAAGAGACAGTTTAAGCTTGATTTCATGAGGCAATGGGCAAGTGACATTTCAAATGAAATATGTGAGGAGACACCTGAAGCTTGCTTTCATGAGGCAATGGAGAATGACAAATTAAATGAAATACATGTATTTGAGGGGACGGCTTTAGTTTGCTTTCATGGGGGCAAAGAGCACATGACATGTCAAATGAAATATGTGAGGAGGCAGCTTAAGCTTGCTTTCATTGGGCAATGAGCAAGTCACATGTCAAATGAAATATGTAAGGACACAGCTTAAGCTTGCTTTCATGGGACAATAAGTTACATTTCAAATGAAATATGTGAGGAGACAGTTTAAGCTTGCTTTCATGAGGCAATGGGCGAGTGACATTTCAAATGAAATATGTGAGGAGACACCTTAAGCTTGCTTTCATGAGGCAATGAGGAAGTGACATGTCAAATGAAATATATGAGGAGACAGCTTAAAAAGTTAAGATTTGATGGGACACTGAGGAAGTGAAACACGTAAACCTTTTGATAGTACGTTGAAATCGACTTATTGCAAGACGGTGAAATAAAACCAGCGGAAATATACATCAACATAATTCCATGCAAATGTCCATGGATATCAAAAATTTGTAATTTGAAGTAAAGGCAAAACAAAGTGATTAATTTTCAAATTCTTTCAAATACCAGTAGCAAAGGCAGGTCTGATAGTCGTAACACATTCTCTCATTAAACTTTGAAGTTGAGCACTGATTAATGTGTTATGTATGGTAAACAAAATACCACTTAAAAGCAATCCCAACCAAAAGCAAAGTATGACACGACGTTCATAATTGCTAAAAGTAAATATCAGCTGCCTAATATCAAATTGGAGAAAGGTATAAAAACAAAATACCCATCAGCTAAATAACTAAAAGAAATCATGAATGTCCTCAGTAATTATAGGTTGATTCATGTGATCACCGCCTCTCCTGGCCAATTCAATTTGATACTGGTGATCCAAACGCCACCTGGCGATCCGATAATCAGATAGCTTGTTATTCCTCAAAGTCCAAACAGTAAATCTTTGGTCTCATGCACGGCACAAAGACTGGCGATTTCTATGAGGCAGGCATGGAGGGAAAACACATTTCTGTATCTGCCTGCATTGATTAAATGTTTACAGCAGCATCATTTCTATGATAAGTCTAACATTGGTGTCTAATGGAATTGTTTTGCAACAATGTAAGTGCCACAAAAATTGACAGTGATTCTTGTGGAAATGTTTCGTTTCTCAACTCCGTTATTAAGTGGAAAAAAAAGGCTGTTAAAATACAGACTGTGGGTGGTGAAGATCCCTTCGCCCATTGATAAATAAGAAGCGATGGACAACAATACAGTATTTGGTTGTGACCAAGGACGATGGATGGCATTGTGCATGTGCGTAAATTTTGGCCACCTTTGATAAAATTGAATGACAGTGGAACTTGTTGAATAATTGGTAATAAATTGTGTAGGAACGCAAAAGTTTTATCATTCTAGATATAAAAAGTGTTCCTTTTCATATCTTGAGGCAAGTTGAAGCTTGCTTATAGATGACTGAACTTTTTTTCCGTAAGCAGTTGTCTCACAAATCCACTAAGAGAGAATTGTACAGCTAAATCAGGTTCAATCATACAGTTAGCATATGTAGGCATTAGAAAAAGATTCAATGGTTGCGCTTTAAAATTTATAGAAGATAAACAGAAAGTTTACTTTGAGCACTACGATATTTTTTACATTTTTTTACATGTAACAGTTCAGACATTGTGGTCAAAGTTCCAATGTGCTGAGCACTCGCATTCTTCAATACTGAATTAGGAAGGCGGACGATGATGATGATGATATGCATCACCTGCATGCCTACATCAACGGAGGTCTCAGGTATTAGCTATTGCCCAAAGGTTCCATAATGTGATTATGCTTCTTCATAAGCACACTTTAGTGCTGTACTCCATGTACTGTGTTTGCGTTTACATAAATAGTACAGTTACGAAAAGCTTAATATCACAAAGACATCAACAAGTATGTAAGTTTGACTTTTCAAGGTCATGCAAACTCAAAATTAACTATGCCAACAAAAACCCCACGGGTCTTTTCCTATTTATGCTTCATAATTTTCGCAGCTGTCGTGCTAATAAGATTAAATCGCGATTTATTTGCCCGGCGCGTGGTTGAGCCTATGTAGTAATACCGTACTTTATTTGCCCTGCGGTTCACACAATAGAATAGATTCAGTCAAATAAAGGAAATGGGAGTCTAAATCTAAATCTGAGTGTGAGTCCGAGTTCTACCATACTTTATTTGCCCTGTGCTTGTGCCAATGAAGTGTCAACAGGATTTGGTCGTGGTTACTTTGCCAAATGCACAGTCCGATTTAGTCACCGCATGCTTCTGGCTAGCTGTTGTGTCAACAGGGTTTGGCATACATGCCTAGTCTTCTAGTTGTTGGCTATGTAGCCAGACCATTTGTTTCTTGTACAAAGCAAAAATAAGTTTGGAGTTGATCACATAAGACATGTTAAAAGATTTGCATTGGTGTGGAACGTTAATAGAGTGAAAACGTTTGTTCCTTTGGATTCATTTGTTTTTAAGTTACCATGTTTGCCTTTCATAGAAGCAAAATTACCTAAATAGGAAAAATCATAACATAATCTTTTTATATTTTGTCCAGACAAAATCCGACATAAATAGTACAGTGGCAAGTCGACCAAAAAAAATGAAACTGTTCAACAGGCAAAATACCCAGCTGAATTTGGTATCAATCAAAAGATAGTAACCTGAAGTGTAAAGATAGGTATGGTGTACTATCAATTTCATAGTCAATTTGTAATCATCTTGGTTAAAATAGCAACGAAATTAGGTTTTCATGAAATGAAGGGAAAAGCACTTTATTAACCATACCTTTGGACACATACAAGGTACCACCTCACAACTTCACATCAGCATACCTACTATACAGGTATTTCATAAGAAACCAGTTTGAGGTTGTAATTGTCAACAGTTGGTTGCCATGGCAACAGAATGTTTGTAAAAATCACTTAAATTTGCAAATAAAACATTAGAAGCTTGTTTATATTTTAAATTTAGGGAATAACTTTCATCACATTTGATGTTCAAATGTGAAGAGATTCTTTCTGCACTAACAATGAGGTCAATTGAGTGAAAAAAAAAGAGTGTTTTGGGGTCGCCAAGCAAGACCATCAATTCAATGGCCTATATGTGTTTTATTTGTTACCATGGTAACGAAATTTTGAGTTGGAGTGATCAAGGGAAAACACATTTTTAACCATTACTTCATAAACAAACAAGTTATCTCTTCATAATTTTACACCCACATGCCTGGTATAGACGCACTCCATACAAAACCAATAGGAGACATTCATCATTAACTGCGATCCTGCTCACTTCCTGTGTTGCCGGGGCAACAGACTGATGCTTCCAACATGATAAAGGCACATTCGTATTATATACTACATAAACATCCATCCGTATTTGTGTTGTTCATTTTGTTGAGAAAGTACTTTTGACCATGGATCTGCCCTGATGCATGTGGCTCCCTCTTGCTCAATAGGTGTTTGAGTAGGACCGCATCTATATATGAATACATTATATTTTAGGAAAAAGATGTAAGTTAATTAAAGAAACAGAATTGACTTTGGTTTGAGACACTGAATACTTGTTTCTTGCTTTACATATATAATGCAAAATTTTCATCACACATCATATTAAAATGTAAAGAGAGTCTTTCAAAATTAAGCCTGAGGTCAATTGAGTCAAATAAGATTGTTGACAGTTGCCTAGTAACGTTCTCTTAAATGTACAGATCATTCAAAATTTGCATACTTTGGTTGATACCTGTGATTCATTATGGAACAAATAAATTCAAAAATAAAAATCCGAAAATCAATGAAGCATGACCATTTGAACAAATCTAGTACAGACCTACACAAGCTACATTGCCACCAAGTTTGAAGTCAATCTGGTTGAAGGTTTTGGAGAAGACGTCGAAAATGTGAATCAGCATTACAATGGTCGTTGGCTCAAATAGTTATCAATAGAAAATCTGCATTAACTGATGAGTACCAGAATTGAAAAAAAAATCCTTAAACATCAGGCATCCACAGCATTCCCATGTAATAAACACCTTTGTTTGAACCTTCTATGAGGAACATATTAACCAAGTTTCAGCTTAATCTGTCAAAAAAAAGCAAATAATGCACAAAAAATTATACAAAAATAGAGAAAAATGCAGCACCACTTATTGAACAACTTAAGAACTGGGAGTCTCTAGAAATGTTGCTATGTAATATCAAAGCAATTGGGTGAGCAATTTCAGAGAAGATTTGTTTAAAGATTTGTCAAAAAAAGACAAAAAAACAAAACAAAAGCAAAAAAACAAAAACAAATAATACAAAAAAAATCCAAATATCAATGGAGCTTGACCATTTGAACAAATCTGATAGCGACCTACCCAAGATACATTGCCACCAAGTTTGAAGTCTACATGGACGACGGTTTTGGAGAAGAAGTACAAATTGTGAATAACTATTACAATGCACATTGACTTACAGAGTAATCAATAAGAAAGGTGCATTTACCAATAAGTACCAGAATTGAATAAAATCGTGAAAAATCATTTAGGCTGATATAGCCTACATCAACATTTTCATATGAAATGAGAAAAATAGGCAAAAAACATTTTCTCTTATTAAGTTGAGGTTAGAGAGTGACAGGTTAGGATAAGGACTACAGAGTTTGAACTATGGAACAGGTTATTGATCTCAAGAAACTGGTTCTAAACACAAAGTCTCAAATGTAATAGAATGGTAAACAAAACAGTGTCTGCATCAGGGGACGTTCAGAAAAAGGCATACACAAGTTGTCAAACCAACCTATGGGGCCAACATTTCCTTACTAAGCTAAGATAAAGCAGCAATGACATTTTTTGCAATCATACAAATATCACATCTGAGTAGTTTCCTGTAAGATTGAGTATTGCCACTATAGTCTTTGTCAAATTTATATATTCAAAAATATGCATCACTTTTAGACATCGTTACAGATATGATAATTGTTGATATTATTATTCAATCTATTAATGTAAAATGGTAATGTTCCTGATGATGTACAGTACAGCTAATATCACAGAATGTTAAGTACCTGTATACATACAAATTCATTAAAGGTGGGTTTTGAGTCAAGGAGCCTTTGCGACAGATATACCATATTCCCAGACATTAAGAGCATGCTCATGTAAATGAAGATGCTCATAGCGTATGAATATAGAGCATGCACTTAAAAATGGGCAAAATCATTTCAAAAATTTGAAATACCTGATATATCTGTTAATATGCATATGAACAGCTGCTCGATATATATATTACCTGTTCGCTGGGACAAGTTTGAATTACAAAGCATGTGTTGCCATGCAAACAACCAGATGTCTCACATTTCAGGCATCTATGCCCTGCTATCATCGTAAGTTCGTGGTTTGCATTTTATTAAGAAACAAGTGATGCTGAAGAATAGGAATGCTGTTTTTTATTTACCTTAATAAGAATCACTTTTATAAATCACAAAATTCTGGTTCTGCTGTTCATTGCAAAGGAATGTAATTTTTTTATAAATAATTGGTTGCCATGGCAACCAGCTGTGACTTACAGTGATACTGGAAACAAAGTGATTTTTACATCAGGACAAATGGTTAGAAAGTTTTAATGCAATCTATAGCAAAACATGGTACAGGTCGTACAATTGTTTACTTAACAGGGACAAGAAAAGAATTTTTGCGGCATGAAGGATGTCTTACATGGTTGCAAGGCACATGCTGCTGGGGAACTTTTTTTCAAATTGATGCATATATCAAATATAAAATGACTTAAATGAATTATTTGCTCCAAATTTTAGTGCAGGAATACCTTATTTATATTTCAACTTAAAGTCTGATGATTGAGATTAGATCAAAATTTTTCATGCTGGGAACAAGCTTCTAATGCAATATATGACTTTTTTTTACTATTTTGGTAATCTGCCTGTTGCCATGGCAACTGGTTGTTGACAAATGTTATCTCAAATCAGTATTTTATTAATTTTCTTCATGTCAGGCATATTTTATGTAAAACTATGAAGTGATGACTTTGACACTCACAAAGTTACAACAGTAATATTGCACTGAAAACACAAAAATTCAAATCCGTTGCCATAGTAACCAATATTATCACATTTGACAATAAATTGATGGTGCACTCCACCTCACCTTACACTTCTGGTTATTATGTTTAGATTGATACCAAAGCTAGGTGTTTTCAAGTTTAGAAACATCTATTGGTGGTATTATCACATGTATCATTGCTCAGCAGTTTCCAACACGGTTGATAATGCGTGTCCAATATCAACAAAAATCTGCTTTTGAATAATCTTTATATTTGAAAGAACGTTGCTAGGTGACCATAAAACACTCCTAATTGACTCAATTTACATCAAATTTAGTGGACAAAGAGTCTCTTTACATATTAACAGCACTTTTGATGAAAAGTATTCCTAAAATTTGAAGCTAGAAACAAGCTTCTGATGTTTGATTGCAAATTCATGTGATTTTTAATAACATTCCGTTGCCATGGCAACCAACCTTTGACACTTACAATCTCAAACTGGTTTCTTAGGACACGCCTGTATAGTAGGTATGCTGATGTAAAGGTGTGAAGTGGTACCTTGTATTTTCATTACGGCATGGTTAAAAATGTGTTTTTCCCTAGATTACCCCAAAAAATATATGTCGTTACCATGGTAACTAATAAAAACATATGTTGCCCATTAAATGGATGGTACATTCTACCTAACCTTCAACCACGGGTTCTTATCTTTCAATTAATATCAAATTCAGCTAGGTATTTTTTTGTTTAAGGACAGATTTTCTGGCAATATTATCACTTGTATGTATCATTTCTCAGCAATACGCAGGACTGGCCTTATGAGGAATTGCAATGTTCACAAAAATCTGCTCATTTAAGTTATGTAAACATTTGCAAGAACGTTGCTAGGCGACTCAAAACACTCTGCCTTCACTCGATAGACGTCATTGTTAATGCAGAAAGTATCTCTTTACATTTTAACACCACATGTGATGAAAATTATTGCCAAAATTTTAAACTATAAACAAATTTCTAATGTTTAATTGCAAAGTTAAGTGATTTTTACAAACATTCTGTTGCCATGACAACCAACAGTTGACACTTACAATCTCAAACTTGTTTCTCATGAAACATCTGTATAGTAGGTATGTTGATGTGAAGTTGTGAAGTAGTACCTTGCATGTGTGTAAAGTTATGGTTGATAAGGTGCTTTCCCCTTCATTTCATGAAAACTTCATTTCGTTGCCATGGTAACTTATATAAATACAAATTGACCATGAAATTGATAGTACACCCTACGTAACTTTAAACTTCAGGTTCTTATCTTTTGATTGATACCAAATCCAGCCGGGTATTTTTCCGGTTGAAGAAAAACTGAGAATAAGCCTTTTTGAAAATTTAACTGCTCTACTAAGAGCCATATAGAACGCATCTGGAACAAAGTATATAAGAAGGCTTACATATACATCATTTTCAGGCTACTCTATGTTCAGCATGCCGTGGTTTTTCACGTGTTCTATTTGGACATTATTGCACTCCTTTCATAACATCAGAGCTATTTTCATTTATATTATGCAAACTTCCTACCTTGCCTTTTCCCCTCCCCCCGCATGGTCGTTAAATTAGCCCCTTCGATATCCGCCCTCAGAGCCCCCTTTAGTTGAAGGGCTGGCTATGCCCTTGAGTCGTTGCCATGTTCTTCAAATACACACTACCCTTCGGTTATAAATTGGGAGTAAGTATTTTTCTATTCCCAACAATGTAAGAAACATCCTTGTTTTGAAACAGTACGCCTGCAGTATGGCGGCTCCTCGTCACCTCTGTTTGGTATGCCTGGTAACAGTATCTAAAGTTTTGGCCGCAAATTAGTGTGCGTATCTCGTACTGTCTCAAGACGAGAGAGAGAGCGACCCATGAAATTAATTAATCTCTTCGAGATGATGTGTATACATAGGCGGCCATGAGCAACATAAACCAAAATAGAGATGATGTAAACCTTCTGAATAACAAACCCAACCCCAACCCCGACCGGCTACATGGGAGTAGAAATTATTGACTTTAAATATCTCAAGCATGCATACAGATATAGGTAAATAACATACAACTGAAATACAAAAATTACAGTCTGACCCACAATCAACAAAATCCAACGAACCACCTCCTATATCAAGTCAATTTAACTTAGCTTCATCAAAATCTTATGGATGACTTTGAAATCTTCAGCCTGCTATGCTTCAAAAATACACCAAAGAGGCATTTCCTTGAATGTCTCCTAAGTCATGTACCACAGGGCACCACTGAATGTACCTCATCTTTTACTTGCCCACGTAATGGTCATCATCGCTTGTTACGAGATAAACGGGATCATCCCTCCGTCTCTCCACACGAAGTATATGCGCCGACATATTATAACGCGAAAATGATCTTTGCATGTTTTCCGCAATATAAAGGTCAAATTCTTCATTATATACATCATGTACAGACAGATTCGGAGTAATATCTTTGCAAACCTCGACCTCAGGCAGCCCGGAACGTACAACTTGGTCACTTACTGTTTGTGCTTTAAAATCAGTTAACATAG